>JAYEVH010000254.1:0-128389 GCA_036346255.1 Ampelocalamus luodianensis | reverse complement strand
AAACTGTTTGACTTTCACCACACTTTAAACCGAGCCTTGCAGAATTTTTGGAGAAAAATGCACTGCATTAAAACCTCTGAAAATTTTACACAAGGTTAATATCTGAGTTAGCAAGCTCTAGTAAAACTTTCAGAATTTTTGGAGTTGTTTTGCTATCTCAAATAAATCCTCGAAGTCCCAGCTCAGTTTGTAACCTAAAGTCTGATTTCACTGTTCATTGATGCGAGTCAGACTCGGACTCGAGCCACTTGACTTGGTCCAGTCAACTAACTGCACCTGGTCCAACTTAAAAGCGCGCAGGCGCTATCAGCCGTTGATCTTTAATCGAGCGGGCCTCGTTTGAGAGAACATTCGGACCTCCGAATGCAACCTCTTATCGTGACCGTTCATTTCTGATCCAAGGGTTCACAATCTTCTCTGTTGATTTAAACCTTAGGGACCTTGGGTGAACCTTAGCCGTTAGATCTTGATCCAACCGTCCAGATCGTCGGAGGACGTTCGGACATCCGATTGTTTCGTTCGATCTAAGCCGTTGGATTAAAATCCAACGCTCACAATCTCCTCCGTTGTATTTAAACCTCTGGAGCTTCGAGAAATCTGAGCCGTCCATTTTAAATCGAACAGTCCAGAATCACCCCCAGCCTTTTTCGGTCGTCTTCAACCTCGCGCCGTGCGTGAACAGAGAAAGAGAGAGGGAGGCATGGCACTGTCAAATCGTGTTCCCTTGTCAACGTCTCTTTTTGCCGGCAATTCGTGGGCGCATGTGTTTTCGGCCATGCCCATGCCCTACTCGTGCACCCCATCACTTCTTTTTCGGGCTATGGCGGCCCTATGAACCTAACGCCCGTGAATCTCGTTTTGCTGGCCAAACCCTAATACTTTAGCTATTTAAGGTCCCCCAAACCCCTCCTAGTAATCTTTTACTCCTCCTTGAGCTCCTCCTTGCTTGTGGAGCTCGAAACACTTAAAACACCAAAACCACCATTGTTGACCCGTGGAGTTCATCTAAGGATCATGAAGCTCCAGTGGTTCTTCTTCAAAGATTCTTGTACCCTTTTCAACTCCTTAGTACCCTAAACTTTTCCCCTCACTCAATTTTGGGTTTCATTCTCAGGATTTGACGAATTTGGGGTTTGTTCAAATTCGCCAAACCATCCCTTTCTTCCTCACCCTAAGTGGTTCTTTTTGCAATTATTTGCTCATGAATCTTCTTTGAGCTTTGTTGAAGCTATTATGACAACCCGGTGGTGTTCATTTTGCTCAGGTGATCATTTTCATTTCACCTTCTTCAACTCCGGCGAGTTCCTCCTCTGTCAAAGCTGCTCCGGCCATCTTTAGAAGCTCTTCTCGGTTAAGGTAGCTTCTTATTAGTCCCTAGAGGCCGTGGCACTCGCTTCTTTGAAATGCAGCGGAGTTTTTTTTTTGCTATTTTCGCTTTTGGCAGTAAAAGCCCGCATCTTCATTTTCCGGCTAGCCGACATCCTAGACTTTCGCCGCCGATGAGGCCACCACCGTTAGGTCCGCAAGGCTATTGTGAATCCATTTTGATACTTGGTGGGCGCCACCGTGGCCAGAGTCGCCAGCGACAAGCCTTAGATCCCGCTCGGGTTTTGTCGGGCGTAATCGCCTGTTTTCGGTCGTCATTAGGACACCATTATCGATCTAATCATTGTTAATCATTTGGGGTAATAAATGTGTCTTAATCGGGCCCATTGTGCCACTGACATGTGGACCCGCTCATTAAACCCCTCCCGGCGCATTTTAACTCACGTGGGTGAGTGTGTAACGAGTTGTTAAGCGTGGACCGTCGATCTTGTGATCAACGGCCCAGATCTTTAGGACTGTCGGACCTTCCGAGTGTCCTAATCTCTCTCGATCGTTCATCTTGTGATGAACGGTTGAGATTTGTTTGCTATTCGACTTCGGCGGGAAGTGCGCTCGAGCCGCTCATCTCGGATCTCATGTGGATGGCCGAGGCAACCGCACCGCTCGAATGTTTCATTACTCGAGGGCCGTTGGATCTTGATCCAACGGTGGCTCTTTTTGGAATCGCGCGCAGCGTTATTCTCGCCAGCGTGGCAACGTTAGATTTCGATCTAGGGCCCATAGCCGTCCCACGCCCTTTAGTTCGATAAGTCGTTTATATTTCATTAGCATTTATTTATCGATGGTAAATTGTATTAAAACTTTAGAAACTCATAACTAATTCGCTTTAAATCCTTTTCGCTTGTTTCCAATCGCATTAAATTCATGATTAACTAGAGTTTAATCTAAAAATGCATTTAGGCATATTTCTATAACTGAAATTTTGTAACTCAAATAACTTGATTTCTGCCATTTTGAATATTCTAGTAATAGAATTAAAACTTGTAAAATACATATCTTTTCTCAGAAAATTCCAATTTATGCAAAATTAATTTCGTTAAATTCCTCTGTTAGTATACTTTAATATGGAATAGGTTTTGAGCATAGTTATGTTTCTATAAAATGACATGCACTAAGTTTACAACTTAGAAAAATCATAAAAAAATCATTATAACCCCAAATTTAGTAAACTCAACTTTGTTGATCTTAGGATGTCATAACCTACACCACAAAAATCTCATACCTTAGATCATTCTAGAAATTTTCGCCATGAACAGCATTTAAGAATTAATTTAGTGAATTTATAGGTGAGAGAGTGTATTTTAGCTATAACTTTTGCATACTAAATCCAAATTGCATGATTCTTGTTCCTAAAATTGTCTAAAATCATACCCTTGCTGTTGTGTGAATTTCATGAGTTTTTGATATATTTTGCTGTTGAAGTCTATTTGGTGTTCTTCATTCTTATCGGTTATCGCCCTTTCACGTTAGGTTCCGAAGATAATATTGATATTGATTCTGAGCCACAGCCATTAGACCCTGCACTCCAGCAAGGCAAGCAGATGTAGCATCATTTGATCATGTTGTTCCTACTATTTTCAAATTCTAATATATTATTTGTAAATTCTATGTATGCATTGCTATGTTGTTTTAACTATTGTCGATAGTTAACCCAGTAGGTGCATTATCCGTAGGTAAATGTTTATTCTCTACTACTGAGCCTAGGTTTATCTTGCTGTGATTTTGGGTCCGTTGGATGGATCCTTGTCACTTAGTAGTTTGCGAGTTTGTTGCTTAGCCATGCTTAGCCATCGGTAGAAATGGGCGGTTATCGACTTGTCGATAACCTTGATCACACAAACTTATTATGATCTCTATATTTTAGCTTTGTGCTATGTTTAAATTGCAAAACTAAAACTGAAAATAAAACAATTTGGACTTGAGCACAATGGTAAGGTGGTGTGATTGTTGGGTGTGACTGGAATGGTGCCCTAGTCATTTAAGGACCGAGTTACTTGCGCAACCGTTCTGAGCATTCTTGCGTGCTAACCACACTAGAGGGTATGAGACCTCTCTTGACATAGTACTTTGGCGTGTGTTAGCTACGAGTCGCAGGTGGGCGTGCGTGTGTTGTGTTGTGGTAAAATGAGGGGGTTTATGTGTGGAGCATTGTAGTTGTCCGGAAGCTTTACCCCTATAGGGTAGTTGACTTTCGGCTTTACAATGTAAGCGTATGGGTTTCTATCCATACGAGCGACTCGTAGTTGATACACAATATTGAAAATGTCTCGTAGGACTTAGCTGTGCCGGCATACCTTCGGAAGTGTGCTAAATCATGTGGCTTAAAGGCGGTCTGAAGTGTGGGTACATTAGTACACCCCTGCAGGGTTTGAAACTATTCGAATAGCCTCGTCCTAGGTTATGGACACGCTCGGAAACGCCCCGTGAGAACTAGACTACAACATTTTAATTAAAACTTGACAGGTGGTATGAATCAGGGGATTCATGCTATGTGTGGTGACTATTGGGATAGTCACTTCTAGGTGGTTACTTGCTACTTATTGTTACTCGCTGTTATCTCAATGATTAAAACTGATTTGTTAAACTGCTTTTAATCTATTACATTATTGCAAATGAAAATTGCTTTATGCGTCCAAATAACCATATAACCAACTTCCTTTGATACAACTTTCATGTAGCTATGTATAGGCTTGTTACTCGTAAGTCTTATGAGTACATTATTGTACTTATCTCGCATTGCTTGTTGTGTGCAGAGGAAGAAGGTGAGCCGAAGGGCCTCACTTTTGTGAGTTGTCTTTAGTAGCAAAGGTGTGGGGTGATTAGCTTGGCGGCCCGGTCGGTTGCCCTGTGGTGTTATGTGGCTAACCGGTTATATTTTGGTTTAAGCCATCTTATGGCACCTTTTGCTTCCGCTAATACCTTAATACTTGTCATTTGGCCGGTTGGCTGTTCTGTAATAACTTATTATTACGTATGTCTTTTGCTAGATTTGTTATGTTATCTTGTATGGAATTGATACATGCTTTTGTACGATGTATGTGTGCTGCAATTTCTGGGAAGCACATGTCCAATCGAGACACGCTGTATTTTGTTTGTGATACTAGAGCCAATGGAAGGTTAAGTATTACAAGCTAAATAAATCGGGTCTCACAAAGTTGGTATCAGAGCCATACTGACCGTAGAAACCCTAGCTTGGTCGTCCTTAGGATATTTTGAAAACTTAGTTTCTAAAGGTCGAATGGTTCATGAAAATCTTAAGTAGATTCTCGGATTTTACTTCTTATCTATCTTAGTTTGCTCATCTCACCCTATTCTTGTTTGACTTTGGAAAATGGTTTTCCCTCTCATCTTCTTTCAAATGATAGTTGCTTTATCGGTTAAATTGGTTTTGGGTAAACCATGAGAGTTATAATTTGGAGTGTGGGCTGTCTTTTGGAGAAGATTAGGAGCTCCTGGAAGTGAGGATTTCGGCCAAAAGAGTGAAGATAAAATATGGACAGCAAGCAAGAATTTCTGGACAGCTAGCATTTAATTAGTAAAAAGTGCTGAAAATGAGAGGTTAATTCAACTAAAACTTGTGGGGGATAAAAGGGTAAGAAGTGATATGAGTTAGCTAAGTGTTTAACCCTTCCTTAGGTGGTATCACCTTGCTTTTTGATTGTATTGGACCAAGAATTAGATGCTGAAATTTGTCTTCCTACCCGATTGCTCGTTCTTTCAATACGAGTTAGTCGTGTCGGGAAATTGGCCTTAAATCTTATGGATTGCTATCTTGTGTTAAACTATTGTCGATTAGTTGACCCATTAGATACATAATTTGTAGGTAAATGTTTATCCTCTACTACTGAGCCTAGGACTATCTTGCTGTGATTTAGGGTTCGTTGGATGAGGCCTTGTCACTTAGTAGTTACGAGTGTATGTGGCTTAGTCAAGCTTAGCTACCGGTAGAATTGGGCGGTTGTCCATTTAGTCGATAACCTTGATCACACAAAACTTATTATGGCTTTGTGATCGGCATCTTGTGCTATGTTTACTTGCAAAAACTAAAACTGAAAATAAAATATTTTGGACTTGGGCACAATGGTAAGATGGTGTGCTTTTGGGTGTGACTGGAATGGTGCCCGAGTCAACAAGGACCGAATTACTTGCGCCATCGTACTGAGAATTTTGCGTGCTAACCACTCTAGAGGGAAATGGGACCTCTCTTGACTTAGTACTTTGGCGTGTGTTAGCTCTGAGTCGCAGGAGGTTGTAGGAGGCAGATGTTTGGGAACATTGTAGTTGTTTGGAAGCTTTACCCCGGGTGGGTAGTTGTCTTTCGGCCATTACAATGTAGCGTATGGGTTTCCATCCATACGAGCGGCTCGTAGTTGATACACTATATTGGAAGTGTGCTTCATCTAGTGGCAAAAAGGCGGTCTGAAGTGTGGGTACATTGGTACACCCCTGCAGGGTTAAATCTATTCGAATAGTCTCTTCTTAGGTTATGTACACGCTCGGATACGCCCCGTGAGAATTAGACTACAACCTTTTAACTAAAACTTGATGGGTGGTACGAATCGGGGATTCGGGCTATGTTGTGGTGGCTATTGGGTTAGTCACCTCTAGGTTGTTACTTATGCTATTTTTTTGTTACCTCGCTGTTATTTCAATGATTAAAAACAGATTTGACAAATTGCCTTCAATCTATTACAATATTGCAAATGAAAATTGCTTCATGCGTCCAATTAATCATATAACCATTTCCTTTGATTCAGCTCACATATAGCTATGTATAGGCTTGTTACTCGTAAGTCTTGCGAGTACATTTTTGTACTCATCTGCATTGCTTGTTTTCTGCAGAGGAGGAAGTGGATCCCCAAGGGGTCTACTTCTGTGAGTTTTGCTGCGGATCGTGCGACTAGCTTGGCGGCTTGATCAGTTGCCTTGTGGGTTGTGTTGGCTAACCGGTCGTCTTTTGTTTATAGCCATCTTATGGTGCTTTTGCTTCCGCTGTTATATATTACTCTGATATCATTTGGTTGGTCGGCTTTTTTGTAATAACTCTATATATTGTATGTCGTTTGCTAGACTTAGTGTTGTATGATATATGGAATTGATGCATGATTTTGTAAAGATGTATGTGTGCTGCAATTCTGGGAAGCACATGTCCATAGAGGCTTAGGATATTTAATTAGTGATACTAGAACCATGTGGAGGTTAAGTATTACTAGTTAAATACCCCGGGTCGTCATAAAGTTGGTATCAGAGCCATACTGACCGTAGAAGCCCCTAGCTTGGTCGCCTTTAGGATATTTTGAAAAACTTGGTTTCAAAATATCAAATGGTTTGTGAAAACCTAAGTAAGTTCTCAGAGTTTCTCCTCACCTATCTTTGCCTGCTCACCTTACCTTGTCTTGTTAAGTTTTGAAAAGCTGATTTCCTCTCTTTTCCCTGTCCAAAAGATAGATGTTATCATTTAAAATTGGTTTTGGGAAAACCATGAGAGTTATAAATTGAAGTATGGCTGTCTTTTGGTGAAGATTAGAAGCTCCTGGTGTAGGGGAATTCGCTAGAAGCTTAGAGATAAAAACTGGACAGCAAGCTATCAGTTAGTATATAGAATTGAAAATGAAAGGATAACTTAGCAAAAACTTGTGGGAATACAAGGGTAAGAAGTGATATTAGTTGGCTAAGTATCTAACACCCTCTTAGATGGTTTTACCTTACCCTTTAGCTGAAATGGATCTAGATCTGTGTTCTGAAATTTACCTTCCTAAACCGATTACTCGTTCTTTCCATACGAGTTAGTCGTACCGGGAAGTTGATCTTGTGACTTAAGGTCTTGTGCTGATTTTGTAATTGTTTTTGAGCCTTTTTAGTTCATTTCTTAGTGAGTTATTGATTTCCTTGCCTTCAGTTTTTGGGTTTGGCCCTTATCCGTCTTAGTATCTATTCCCCCCAACTTTTGGTTGAATTCCCTAGCTTTTTGCTCACCTTCCTTGTTCTTGTATGCGATAGATGGGCAGCTGGTATTTGGTCAAGGAGACGCGTGCGGAGTACGTGGACGGGTATCCCACGCTGCTGTGAGATATGATGTGGCGCGCCAATTTCACCTACCAACCAGAGTATGCCATCTACCATCGGGACCGGGGACCTGGAATGGAAGAGTATCGATGCGTGGTCAACGTCATCGCCAGGCAAGTGATCGGCAGTATTCCATACTACTTCCGGGTTCACGCCACCTCCGAAGCCATGGCCATTCAGGAAGCTGCCAGCAAGGTTATGAGTCAACTTCGTCATGACTCGACGGAATTGTCTCAACCACCCTACGACCATTTTCCACAAAGAGGCCCTAAAGTGGACGTAAACTCGTTCGCTGAGATTTAGTTTGGAGAAGACCCTCAAGTACGCCAGTTGGCGAGGTTGGTCCGTATCATGGACCAAGATCATCGCTGCAATTTGTTTGAGCTGTCGGAAACTCGGCGCCATCTAAGGAAGGCCCAGGAGTACCTCAGGATCGGGGTTAGCATGAACCGCGTTCCTCGCAATGTGCTTTTTGGCGCCAATGAGACCTCCCCAACTGCTGCGGCACCACCCAGGTTTCGACTTCCGAAAGTGACAGGGCCAGTGCCTGTCTATGGATCGCACCGCCAAGTTCGCATGACAGAAGGATTTCCTCACAATCGGAGGCCTCATCCTCCGGAAGGTCAGGTTTCTTTATTAGGATCCCCGAGGCATCTCTTCAACCCTGTCTCCACTGGACACCGGATCACCTGGAGCTCATCTTCTGGACGAGTTCCCTATGAACTTCAACAGAGATGACTACATCTAGGTGTGTGGGAACTACCGTGGAGGTTGTATCCAGCTAATAGCTATCCTTTGGAAAATGTAATAGGATAGCACCTATTCGGTTAGGTATGTTGTGTAAGACTCTATTTTGGCCAATAACCTCTTCCTTCCTCAATCAACTGAAAAGGATGTTATGGTGTCCAGAACTAATGGGTGCTTTGTGATTTATGTGCCGGCCTTTGGTCTTTAGGTACTTCCTTTCGATGATTGTGGTAATTAATTGGTAGATACTTATGGGGGTGGATTGAGAGCTGTGTGTATGCCATATGAGTTATAATTGATAGGTTGACTAAAATGACACATTTTCTCCCTGTGAAGACTCAACTACGCGTGGGACCCTTAGCTGAGCTCAATGTTTCAAGGATCGTGAGTTTGCATGGTGTGCCAAAATGATTGTTTCGATCGTGAGTGCGCTTTAGTCTCACCTTTAAAGGGCCATCAGCGTTTCGGCGTCAAGGGCAAGTTAGCTCTTCGTTATGTTGGGCCTTATCGTATTATCGAGAAAAGTGGGAGCTGCTGCCTACAAGTTGGATTTGCCAGCTACACTTGAGGGGGTGCATAATATGTTCCATGTGTCCCATCTGAAGAAGTGTCTCCATGTTCCAACTGAGGAAACTCCGTTGGGAAATCTTGATGTGCAAGAAGATTTGACCAGCCGCGAGCATCATGTTCGTATTCTTGAAGAATCTGAACGAAGAACAAGGAATCGTGCCATCAAGTTCCTTAAAGGTGGCAAAAAGGCGGTCTAAAGTGTGGGTACATTGGTACACCCCTGCAGGGTTAAATCTATTTGAATAGCCTCGTCCTAGGTTATGGATATGCTCGGATACGCCCCGTGAGAATTAGACTACAACTTTTTAACTAAAAATTGATGGGTGGTACGAATCGGGGATTCGTGCTATATTGTGGTGGCTATTGGGTTAGTCACCTCTAGGTTGTTACTTATGCTATTTTTTTTGTTACATCGCTGTTATTTCAATGATTAAAAACAGAGCATGTGTTGCTGCTAAAATCCGACTGTTGGGCTGAGGGTGGTAGAACCGGCCATTGAATGACGGTAGTTCTGTTTATCCTGATTTGTTCAGGATTCTGCTTCCAATGGCTAGTTTTTGTATATAGACTATTTATATAGCCATCTTAGCCGGTTGGATAGGTGTGGCTGGTGCTTTTACACTTACCCTTGAGCAAAGAGCAAGCCCTCTACACTCTTATGTGCATGTGTTGCACTTAGTAAGGTGTGAGAGGCAAATCCTCGTGCATGTGTTGCATTAGGTAGTGGATTGTGTATCCACTTGAGTTTAAACACTTGATTGGTTCAAGTGGGAGTCTTAGGCTTATTACTCTTAGTATTTGCTGACACCTAGATGGCATGGAGGCGTCGTGCGCCGATGAGCTTCTCAAACAAGATTATGAGAAGACCCAAGCAGTTTGTGAGTGCTTTGGTGCTCACCATCTCTGGAGTGGAGAAAGAGCAACAATAGTGTAGTGAGGTGTTGGTTCGGTTTGGAACCAGTCCAATTGATTTGGGCTTACCGCAACGTAGATTAGGGGAGATCAGCAAGTCTCCGAACACCACGGTAAAACATCGTTGAGTCTTCTTGTGGTTTGCATTAACTTGTGCTTTACTGTTGAAATTTACATACTTACGGTAATTTGCTTATCCAGTCCTGTATGATTGCTTACTTGCATGCTTGACTGCCTTCATTATCTTGAGTCCTATCTTTGTTCATGCACTTAGCCAAGCCTAGTTGTTTTAGGTTTTAATTATGCAAAACTGATTTGATCTTTAGCTTCCGCATTAAACTAGATTTTTGCCTAAAGTTTTAAAACCGCCTATCCACCCCCTCTAGTCGGCCTCCTCGATCTTACAATGGTGGCAGGCCATCAGCTGGAAGTTCACGCTATCGAAGTTCAACGTCCCACTGGTGTTCTTCTTCTTCTTCAGCTGGCATCAACAGTCGTGGAGGTACGCCAACGATGAGCACGCCATTCGCTTTGGCGGTCGTATGATCTACTCGAAGACCACCTTCACGAGGGAGTTTGACATCAGTTGCGCCAGCTCCACCTCGTAAAGCTGGAGCACTTGGGAAACTAATGGGATGCAGTGCATCCAAAGGCCCACATCGATGTAAGCCATGAAAGCAACCGCCTCGTCCGCCCAAGGCGCTGGCACCGTCTCTGCCCCCGGAGTGCGTGCCACGTCTAGGGACTCCAGCTTCCCCTCTTTGACGAGGGTCTGGAGCACGTGCTCCGTGACAATCGACCGCCTGAGGTCACTAGTGTAAAACACCTCACCACCCATGTCCTTCCTTCGCCGTGTCATAGCAAATCCCAGAATCCACAACGAGCAAGCCAAGCGTGCGAAGCAAAATGTACAAGGCAAATCACGTGAAGCGAAAAAGCAAAAGGCCTAGGGTTTCCAACAAGAGCAATAGAGCGTGGGAGAAAAAATGAGTGGGGTCCCCTCCCTTTTAATAGGCACCGGGGCACAAAGAGAAATGGGCTGGAAGTTCAAGGGACATGGGCCAGTCATAAAGTGACACATGCCCTCCCACACAACACACCACATACGATCAATCGTCGCGCGACCCAAGGATGCACTATTACTCCCACCCACCAGCACAATGACACGTACCACCCGATGCGTCACAGTAAACACGATGGCGGCCCCGCGCGCTCCCCGAGGATGCACCATTACTAACACCCCCGGCATCATGGAGCGCACCACCCAACGAACCACCATTACCACAACGGCGGCCTGCACACTACTCGAGGGCCCGCACCAAACACGTTTTGCCAGGTCGAAGGGGACGGTGTGTCTGGACCATACGGGAAAAAGGTGCAATTTTAGCCATAACGAAGCAAGACCTCGACCACAAGGAGTTTATCGTAGGGGCGATCCACCGACCCTAACTACCGGACGAAGACCACAAAGAGGCCCCCGAAGGTTAAGGCCGAAGGCGCACTAGAGGCCTCCGGCCAGAGGGCACCAAGCATACCTTCGGGGAGACCCCGAAGGAGACGCGAAGACCACCAAAGGACTCACGGGGCCAAGGCAGGAGGAGCAACTAGGGGCCCAGAGGCAAACAAATGCATGATGGACCATGGATCCCTCGCTCTGTTCTGTCAACGAACTGCTCCCTCTTAGCGCTCACAGCCACCAAAGTAAGCACTACTAGGTGCCCCCAACCAACGTCTGTTCTCACGCTATTTTTGCAACTCTCCCGCTACACTCCCTCTCCACCTCTCAACACACACAATCCCATGCGTGCCTCCTTTGAAGAAGCAACCAACAATGCCATCACCTCCGATCCATCGCAACTCTAGCCAAAGCCGAGGGAGCTCGAGCTCGGTCTAGCGCAGCTCGCCATGGACGCAACAATCGGCGACCCAAGGGCGTCGCCGTCGGTGGAGCGGGCGTTCGAGGTGCAGCCGATGCCGGGGATATGGGAGCAGGTGACTCTGCGGTCGATGGCCTTATCGGTGGTGCTCGGGATCGTTTTCTGCTTCGTGGCGCTGCGGATCCACATGACGGCCGGCATTGTGCCGTCGCTCACCATGCCCACCAGCGTCCTCAGCTTCTACTTCCTCAAGTGGATCATCACCCTTCTGCGTCGCTGCGGCATCGCTGCGCTGCCGTTCACGCGCCAGGAGACCATCTTCCTCCAGACCTCCGTCAACACATGCATTAACACAGCTCTCAGCGGTAACCACAACCGCAACGCTCCTAGTTTAGTACTTCAGTTTTTCGCTTGTAATGGAGCTCCCTCCGCTTTTTGTATATAGGGTGCGCTCTTTTCTGGATATTAGTGATCTACCTCCGGTTCTTTTCTACTTGTCATGCACACCTTATATTTTAGAACAAACTTACCAAAATTATATGTTTTATATTTTCAAACAGAGGTAGTACAAGGGTAGTTTAGTAAATCTGTTTGGTCCTTGCTCCCCGTGCAAAATCTAAGTACGCCTTACTCTAGTGGTTTTGATACAAGTCAATTTTTTTGCCATTGGATTAGCTATGAGATGTGTGTTCCTTATTATGAATCTGTTTTACTTGTTCAAAAACCTAGACAGACCCCTATTTCTAGTTAAGCATAGGTATATACATGGTATACGCTTTCCTTTTATCTTGTCATTTTACATTACGCGGTTATGTTACGTCACAATTTTCAGATTTACAAATTTATTTGTTGTTCATATTTCTTCTAGGTGGCTTTGCAACCTACATCATTTCAATGACTTCTGTAGTAGCCAAATCACTTACTGATGATCCCGATCCTAGAGAAATTGTTGACCACGTACCAATAGGACAATGGATGTTATTCATCTTCCTTGTTTGTACGGTGGGAATATTGTCCATTCAGCCGTTTAAGGAGGTAATACTTCTTCCATTATAATTGACCCGCATTATATTTGTAGTAACTCTCAAGTTTAAAAGGCATTTATGGTATTCATTGATCATAAAAGCCAAGGTAATGCAGCTTAGCTCTGGGAATAAAATAATCAATAGGCACACAGTTGTAGGAGTTTAAAAGAAGATGGCCTTCATTAAGAAATAAGGGATGAATCTAGAGAAAATGTGACATGAATTTAATGTGGAAAACTCTAGTAGGAAAAAAAACCACGGGTGCACGTTGGCGAAATTCACTATATAAGGAGAATTACAAACACGGGACAATGAGATTTATATGGCCCCATTTGGAACGCGGGAAAAGTTCTCAATGGGAATTGAATTATTTCTTGTGAAATTTGTGCATTCCAAATGGACCCTAAAATATGTAACTACAGGGTACATTTATAGGACTAGACATGGCATGAATTTAGATCAAACTCAACAATTTCCACCATGAGCCGAATTCCCTCCTCTAGCCAAAAAAGTTGATCTTCTAAAATCATCGTCAACAGTCTCTGTGCGCCGAAAGTCCATATAGAGCTTTTCCAAAAAGCAGCTTGTGGCTGGCTTTATGTAGAAGCTGTTTTTTGGAGAAGCATGCTCAAAGCATACTGGTTTTTTTAGGTTGGCCGGATGTTCTGAACTGGCAAATATCCGAAATATCCCTAATGGAAATGATGAGTTTAGCTAATTTGAGAATTTTGTTAATCGGATTACTTCTCCTAGCCACCTTTCCTAATGTATTCAAGATATGCTTTTTTAGTTCTAATTGCTCACTATATCATTTATAATATCCTTTTACTAGAAACTTTTTTTTATAACAATATGGAATTGTGTTTTGTTACAAACTTTTGAAGAACAAATTGTGCAGTACTGACAGCATAGAGTCGTTCAATTAAAACTCCAATACCGATCGATCCACTCAAATTAATAATAGTCTCATGACTACAAAATTTGTTATGTTTTTACAATTCAATAATACTGCCTAAAGAGCTCATTCCTGAAATAGCTCTGCACTTCCAGAAACAAAACCAGCACCATTGACAAAAACTCAGGATTGGAATAGCTCACTTATACAATTATTAGAGGGCACTCGATGCAATGAGCACAACATTGATCAATGAACACCAAGGATCAACAATTTATCTACACATGAACTCCAAGGATCCCTGTTTGCCACGATCTGAAAAGAACGGGATTATTCACTAATCCAAAGTACAAACGTTATTACTGGCACGGAATTCAAACAAGAAATTACCAGAATCAGGAATAAATAAATAAAAAGATCTAGCAGCCTAACGTACGGGTCGCTGTCACCTCCGCATAATTGGTCACTGTCGTCGGGCCGCTGCCTCCAGCTAGCTGTGCCGCAGCATGCCAGATCTGCAGAGCAGCTAGCATGGGATCGCTGATGTAGGGAGGACAACGGAGGTAGGCAACGCTTGCGAACGAGGATGGCGGAGGGCATGGTCGCGGACGACGGAGGAAGTCATTGTGGACGGCGGAGACGTCACGGGGCTAGAGGGAGGCATGCCAGCAACGGATGGAATCGAATCAGGCGAGGGGACGATGCGAACAGCGGTGGGGATGACATCGCGGACGGCAGAAGGAGTCGTCATGAACGGCAGAGGGTAGCGGCGTCTCGGACAGCGGCAGCGGTGGGATCACTCGGCTACCTAAGTTACCTAAGTAGCTAGTGTGGGGAGCACTCGGCGGGAGGCCGAATGGTGAAGAGGTGAGTGGATTTGCGGATTTATACCTTGGTATGCCCCAACTTCTAGTGGCATTGTCAAAAGTCCAACCCGCAAAAGCCACAAAAGTTTGGTCAGGCTGGCTTGCGCTTCTTTATACAAATCCGGCTTGTGCTTCTCTGAGAAGCAGCTGCGAAGCATAGTGCTTGGTCAAAAGTTGGTTGATAAGCTATCCCAAGCGGGGCCTTAATTGCAGGAACTGATTTTGTCATTATACTAGCTAACCTTAATGTCCTTTTCACCAATGCCACTTTGAATGTAGTGATATTTGATGTCATTGTGCTTTGTTCTCTCATGGAGCATATGATCCTTTGTAAGGCAAATATCACTCTAACTATTAGAAAATGTATTTGTGCAAGACGTATGTTACTCTGTAAACAAACCAATTAGTCAAACTGCTTCATTGCAAGCTTTAAAAATAGATTCACCGATTCAATGGTTGATAAGGCAATTGTTGCTTGTATACTTGCCTTCCAACTGACTAAACATCTAATGACACGTAAATTTATGGGATCAATGTAGCACTTTCCTCGGAGTATTCCAAGGTTATCGAACCCCACGAGAGCTAGTCGGGATGCACTTCAAGTCGAAGTGTAGGTAAATAAATAAGAAATTACAGGTAAAATAATAAAATGCATATATACAAGATAGATCATGGACTCTATGTAAATGGCGGTTCCTAGGTGGACCGCCTGTTGAAACACTTCATAGGGTTTAACTATGTAAGATTATAGTTTTTGTTAATGCGAGGGCGGAGGCTGAGATGGACATGTCTGTCAAACATATCCCCAATAACCCTTGGGTGCAAGGACAGGAGCAACATTGCAAGGTAGATTTAAGGATGGTCTTATCAATTACCCTAGGTAACTGCTTTATGTAGATTGCTTTTGTCTTTCCCCCGCATAACGGTTCAGAAACAAGGTGTTTCGCTTGTCACCTGATAGTTCCTCTTCTCCATCTCATATAGAGATACAAACCCTCTATGGTTCTACCCGATATACATTGTAGACGCAATTGACACTAAGGAATTGATCTATCCTGAACGTTTGCAATCATATAAACCCTAATTAAAGCCAAATTAACATGGCCTAAGAACAATCCAATTACTCATGCATAATAAGGACAAACATGAACACAATTAATAAGGATGCAACCAGAAAACTTTGAGTTCACAATAATTGTTTTACATTCTAGTAGTCTTTCACAAAATGCAATGAGATAAATGGTTCAATATGAAAACAAAATAGATATGGTGCTTACTAGGAACTCCCTAAGGTGTTGATGATGATGGCTCACCATGGAGATGGTGATAGAGGTTGTAGGTGATGAAGGCGATGAAGAAAGAGAAATTGGAGGTGCCCGGGCTAGGGCCAGTGTCTTGCGAGGCATCCCCTTTTTGTTCTCGGTAGCATACAGGATGATGGAGGAGAACATGGGTGTGGTCTCCCCCAAGGTATTGTGAGCTAGGGCGAGCTACCCTTGGATGTCATTATATAGTGACATTTGGGGCCTCAAATCCTTCCAAAACTCATGTCAATAAAATCACTAGAGTAGTGGCCCTGGAAACCCCCCCGCCCCATCCCCCAAATAAGAAACATTAGACAAGGATTAGGAGCACGTCATTTCAGACCCCTAGAGTGCAATCTTGGAGAAATTCGAGCACGAATATAGGCTGATGGTCTGTACAGCATGGCCGTACCATTTGTTGACTAGATCTACAACTTTCTATTTGTGGATGCTTCCATTTAACTCCATTTGTATACCCACTAACGAGGACAAAGGTCTGATCACCATTTCTAGCACTTGTTAATTCTTCGATTTTTGCCCAAACCTGACTCCTTGTATTGTGATTTGTCCACGCAAATTCCAAAACACCTTTATTCTACATAAAAATAAATTAAATTAAATTAAAATGATTATATGATGAATTATACAATATTTATGAACAAGACTAACAATATATAGTTTTATGCAAAAGTGACATATAGGGCATAGAATCAAGAGTACGTTAAGGCATTTTTACCTTAAAATCATGCTTGGCACTATAAAATGATACACCTTTGGGGTCAATATCATCCAACAGTGAATACATAACCAGTAAGAGACCCAGTTTTCTCAAACTGTAAACAAGCATCGGAAGTGCCATCAAAATTTCTCAAAATTCACTAAATTGCTTTCCAAAGCACTTTACTAGGGTTAGCTCTTTATCTACTGTCGGGATCGAATTTCTAAATCTGAACCCTCTGTGTATTTCTGCATTAGTCCCAGATCAGTAGTTAGTGCACACAATGGAAACATTGTTGATAACAAGTTTGAATAATGGAATAACATTAATAAATAACTGAGTACCGGCCTTATGGCCACTTAATACAAGAGATGTCCAAAGCCCTTAAGTCTCATAGTAGCGGAAATAAAATAAACTCTGAGGTGGCCCATCGAATCACCCACCGGCATTCGACTAGGGAGCGCAGCCTAGTATTCCAAGTGCCCTTCATCAAAGCCACAGGCGAAGTAGTCGTAGTCGTCCTCATCATCCTCGTAGACTTCTGAGATTTGTTTTTAGTGTAGCATGTGTGAGTATATAAAGTACTCCGCGAGTCTTGGAAAATTATGCATATGTATAGCTTTAACAATTGGGCTTATATGGTTCTTTTGCACAAATTAGTATTTTAAATTTAAACATATTTCATAAAGCATATTTGGAAAAAGAAGATTAATAATTAAAGTAATTTAAATCTCTAGTGCAGGTTCTAACTAACAGACACTAGCAATGAGGCTTTATCTGCCAAGTTTTTATGAATGGGGCTCTAGCTGCCTAACTGGCTCTATCTGCAAGAACAACAACCCAAGAGTTCCAACTACTCCCGAATCCCCAAAATATTTCTTTAAAACCAAAACTGAAATCTACTATGTGTATACACACCTTACCCGCCCCTTGATCGTAGGCACGGCTATTCGAATAATTTACACTCTGCAGAGGTTGTACAGCTTGATCCACACGAGATAATTAGCTTATATTGTCTGCTCACACACTTCCGAAGGTGTGCGACTATACGATTATCACAAGGCTTTATAATACTTTATCCTAACATTAGCCCGTCCAATGAGCTTAACCCCAAGTCATGGGTGGCACTTACCATCGACCTGGAGCTCACCATTGTGGGGGATAACTTGCCCGGACTTGGACGTCATTTACCAACGCCCGGCGCAAGCCCCGACAGACATGGACGTCTTTTACCATCGTCTGCACTATCCGTAACTCCTACCATCTACACTGCAGCTAAATGTCCGACTTAGTAAATTAATCAATGAGGTTCTTCCCATTTAGGCATGTGGTTGTATGGTAATGCTTGGTTTGAATAAACACAAGAGTCGGTCCTTAATTGACCAGGCGAGAGAATCAAAACTCATGCGACTCACTCATTATACCCTTGCCGACTTAGGTATAGTTTGCCAAACCGTCTATCTCTAATAATTTACATACAATTTTTTTCTTTATCGCACCTAGATCCTTCATCTCAAATTCACGTCTCAATTGTGCCTTCAATTTTGTTATTTCGGTTTATCTTTACAACAATCTACATATCATCTATCATAATATGATTTTATTTTGAAAGCCCGAGATATCATAAAGAAGTCGATATCTTATACTACTGGTTGGGTGATTGTTTCAAACCATAAAGATGATTTTTTTTATTACAGTCAAAATTCTCTATTCCTGAAACAACAAAACCTTTTGGTTTCTTTATATAAATGTCTTCCTCTAACTCCCTTTGGAACAATGCTGTTTTGTCATCTAATTGCTCAAGTTCGTAATCATGCATAGCCACCATGTTGAGTAAAGAGCATATAGGATTGTTGGGATATGTGTATACTATAAGCACAAAATTAAAATTTTCTACCATATAAATCAGAAATCCATGCAAGTAAGAGATTATAGATCGTTATCACTAGACACACGGTGCAAATGGAAGAAGAGTTGGGGTAACCCAATCCAATGAAATGTGCATCCACGTAGTCGATCAATCCCATGGAACAGTCGCCCCTTCAACATCAATGCCCACATGATATTGATGATAATCACTGTTCTTCCCGATCATTGCACATCAACACTAACGACACCTCTACCAATATCATCCACACGCCCAGCGTCGCATGTTGGTGTTGTAGCACCTATGTGCACAGCTACGATTTCTCGTGTCTTGCTCTTGTGGAGGTGATGGCTAGGGTTTCTAGATGACAATCATACTCCTCGTAGATGACCAAACCTTCTCTTATATAGAGCTGCCATTGAGCCCTTTCCGAACTGAGAAAGAATGGATCTAATCCGAATCCTAGCCTCTTTATTCCAACCCATTATGTGATCTTGATCAAAATCTTCTGGATTCTCTCTATTTCCTTTTACCTGTTTCTCCATCCTCCGGAAACTTCTAGCTTTTGTTTTCTTTGCTTCTTTTTCCCGAAATTCTGCATAGCATTCAAATGAAAGTCATCTCCACTTTCCAATTAGGCTTAGTCGCTCATTAGTCATCTCCTCAGAGTATGGGCCCAGCATTGTTTTCTCCTACTTTTTAGGCTCATCGTCTGATAAAAATATGTCGTGTCGCTCCATGTTCAGGAAGACGTACCTCGCATATTCACGACGTGCTCTATCGGGCCTTCTCATGACCGGCGCCTCCACGACCGGTTATTGGATTATACAAACAATAAAATGCTTCATGAAGAAAAAAAAATTCAGGTAGAGCGGTTTAACTTGAAAGAGTGAGGTTCCCATGAAAAAAGTAAGAAATTGTGAGCATTAGAGGCACCTAAGTATCCATATATGAGATGGAATGTGATGCTGGGATCAACGAGTGGTTCTGTAGACGGTCTTGTTTCAAAGACCGACGACCTTACTCAGAGTTAGAGATGGAAATAATTTATCCAGCTTCGGCCCTGCATTCTAGGTAATAGCCCTGATGTTGTGTATTTCCTTGAATTAAGGGCTTTTACATGTTTTTACAACAATGTTGTTGGTGAAGGAATGGAAAACTACCGTAGAAACTAGCCTAGGTACTCTACACCAACAACGTGGATCGTCGTGGGTGTAATCTTTGCCTTTGTAGCAGCTAAAGGTCCACTTTATGTTTGGGTGTCCACCTCCTTCTATAGCCTTGATCCTGGTGGAGGATGTCCTCGCAGGGTAATGGACAGTTTCTCTTTAATTTGTCTCTCCTGTGGACATGGTCATGCTTCCTGGATTGGCGCGTGGTGGGTGATTGCTGGACTCCACGCGCGTGTAATTTCTTCCTACATGCATGAAAAAGAGGCCGCATGCATGAGGTTGCACGGTCGTTGCCCACCATGCATGTGGGGGTAAAGTTATGTTTCTTATGCTTTACAAATAATTTATTTGCAAGCACACAGAATTCATTGTAGCATTTTATCTTGAAGTATTCTAGGGTATCATATTTTTCTCGAGGAAGCTATATATAGGTGTAGGAATATCAAGTTTGGCAAATATCTAAATATCGTCTGAACTTTCCGAAAGAACAATTAGAATAAATGACAGGATAAAGTCACACAAAATCAAACACATGTTAGGTAGCTATTTGGAGTCAGTAGCTGGTAGGTGTAGGAGTGAGTAGTAGGGTTCATGTTTAGTGATCTTTTCTTCCGAACCACGGGAAACCTGTTGTCATACTACAGAAGTGAAACGTGACACACTAATAACCGTTTGCACGGAAGCCAAACTAAGTGTTGTCACTAACTTTAGATTGCAGCTGGACGTGTCCCGAAGAAGCTTTAGATAACACCTTATAGTTATGCACTACTACAAGAGTATAAGTTCCGCAAGCATATGATTAGAAGCGGCAAATCAGGATAAAGCGCTAATAGCGAACCCTGCTAGTGTGCATGCTCCTAGGTAACCTTTTGGCGATCATACAGCGTGGGCACTTATCTGAGACCTGAGTTTGCTAACCCACCACTAATAGGTCATGCGATATTACTACTAGACGGGTCCTATGTTAATCCGATAAATATAACAATAGAGAATACTCGGTAATGATCGCTTTATTGATATGATAATTACTCACATACAAGGTAGAGTAGGTACATGGAGCTTGACACATACCAAATTACCGGAGGAGAAACTCCAGAACCGTTGGCTTGTATGCCGACTCTTCTCTTACCTTCCTACCTAGCTAATTAGCGTCTACAGGGTCGCTACACTACCTAAAGAAATGAGTACAAGATTTAATTTTGTAGTGTAGTGTGTGTTGGAGACCCGTAGCTAGGTCGGTTAGTGTAGGTGGACGGTCACGATGGCAAGGGGATGGCGCGAAGCCGAGTCACACGTGCACATGCGCGTGCACTGTCTGACGTGGACCGAGTAGGCCAGGCAGCCTGGTCGCGCGTGGACCGACATGGCTCGGTCGGCCGGCCCATCGACCTGGCCGCCCGGTATTGCCTTCGCCCTGGGCCCGCCTGCTCCTGTCGTGGCCTGTCGGCCTGCCCATCCAATGGGCCCTTTCGGCCTGCTGATGCCATGTTAGACATCTGGTGGATTTACGCATTTTTCGTTGTTTCCACCCCTTTTTAGCCTGTTTCCTGCAAAACTTGTTGAGTCGCATACTAGTATACTACATGGAATTATTAGCATAAATAAGCTTGAACGTAGATAAAAACCTTATTTTACCTTGCCTTTTGGACGTATTTCTGGACGTATTTTACGGGTGTAAGCCGCGTCAACAGTAAACATGCATTGGGGGTCTGTTATGGCCTGCAGTCATAGACCACTGATGACGTCTCCTTCGTGAGAGGCGCTCTCGTCCTTGCAGAGACCACAGACCAGTGAGAGGATGTGTCATAGGTAAGACGGTAAGACCGGTCTCTTACAAGACTGGTGGCCAGTCTCTATCCTCCTCAAGTTCAATTTTGTAAAAAATAATCATGTAAAGAGCCATGAGTCATTTCGCATAAATTGTTCGTTACAACAATTTGCTGTACGTAATAACCCAAGACCCATCCCTAATTTTCTTTGTTAACTTTTTGCTCATTTCTATAACGTTTACAATTAGTCATGTGATATAGTTAATTTATGAGCACCATACAGAGGGATGCAAATGGAGCAGATAATTCTCAACCGTCCGTCTGTCCAATGAATTTAGATCATATCCGGAGCGTGAAAACAGATATCCATAATTTTTCTTGGATTTCGGGGCCAGATAGTTTGTCTCAGATATGAGATCGGATTCAGGAGAGAGGTATCTGTCAAATTCGGAACTATCCGAAAATTTGATCGCATAGTATCCAATAAACTTTATCCCAAATATCTGGTAAACTCTAAGCTCAGTGGGCCAAAGAGAGAAATTGGTCCACGAGGCTTTTTGAATATTTAAAATTGTTTTTTCAAAAATACAGGAAAGCCAAATAAGTCCAGAAAAATAGCAAATAAACTCGGAAAAAATTCCAAAACATTTAAAAAATACTTTTGAACATAAGGAACTTAAATAAAATCCTTTTTAATTTAATGGATGTTTGATTTATTCATATTAAATCATTTTAATTTCTGAAAATTCTATCTAAGCTTTGTTAAATTATAGAAAATCATGAATTTTTTATAAAACCTTATTTTAAATAATAGATTTCAAACAAATCGAAAATTAGGATGGTACAGACTTGCTACTATCAATGCTCCGAGTATCCCTAACTGGTTATTGCTCCTGGTCTGTAGGCTTGGTATATATTGTGTCTGTCTTGTTATGTAGTTGGCTAATTATATTTTGGATATTTTTTGTACTGCTATCACCATGACTTGCTACTTGCTAGTTAGTACTTCTTTAACTAGCCGCTATAATAGTGTGATGTAGTCAAATTTGCTTGTTGAATTGGTAATGTAGTTGCATTTTGGACATGTAGTACGGTTGATTGATCTTTATATGTGCGACATATATGGTTTCTGCTTTTGCGCAATATCCAACTAAATATTCATGACCGAGACAATCTGTATTTGGTTCGGCATGTATTCGCTCTGTATTCATGACTGAGACTATCTACATTCATATTCGTATCTGGCACTATCCGTGTCCGATTCCGATTCCAAGAAAAAATATAGAATAAAATACAAGATGAACGATATCCGTCCATATCTGCTCCGATTGCATCTGTATCCATAAATCATACCTACTTAGCATGAGTAGTGCTCGGTAGAAAAAAAGTGTAACGTATATTTAATACAAATACATGTGCCATAGTCCGACTCCCATGCATTTATTATAGCAAATATATTGCTACCTCTATTCTTTGCTGAAACACGCTGTTGACTTTTTACAGTCTCCAGGATGTGATTTTCACAATTAATTTAGTTAAGTTTGTTAGTATAAAATAATATCATGAATATTGTGAAAGTAATTATAATGATAACTCTAGTGATATAGTATTTATACTGACAATCTAGATAGTTTTAAGCATATTAATGGACAAAATTCAGAGATTTGATTAAACAGATTCTATAACACCATTTAGAAAAAGAACAGAGAGAGTACAATAGAAACAGGTGACCGAAGTAACATTTTTCAAGATCATGCCAATGTTCAAAATAATATTTATTTGTGACACTTAACAACCTCTTTTCCGGTTATGAAAGTAGGGGTAAATTAAAGGCTTTAAACATTAATGCAATAACTATGGTCTTTATTTTCTTAATAGACAAACATTGTAAAATGACAATTCAGATTAATATAATTATATTGTGAAATGGCTTTAATGGTTCCTTCGTTTGCAAATATATGTTGTTTTGAAAATTGACACAAGAGTAGGTACTATTTTCTCTCTTAACCACTATCAATTTGTCAGAAATCACAAAACTTTATATTATTAAAGTGTGTTTCGTGATAAATCTAGTAATACCAATTTTGATAATTTTCATATAATAAAGGCCAAATTAGGAAAATGTTTGTTCGGCATGTATTCTGAGATTACTTACATTTGCCAGCAACGAGGGATGGTGATGGTGGGGAAGGGTGCGGGGAGCATCTACGACGCAAGAGGAAAGCATTTTGGGCATAGGCTCGGGTGGAGGTGGTAATGGGCAGGGCTCATTATGGCACTGGTGTACGGACCAAACAGATCAGTCCAGTGAGATGGAGGCCGAAACAGCATGCGCATGAGCACTAGGTGTTGAAGGGAGTGAGAGGGCGGTGAAAACGTGGGAAGAGGAGGACCGAGGCGGCCTAGCAATGGTAGGCATGGTGGTGTGGTGCAGGGAGCACGATGGCGGGGAACTAGCGATGATGGTGGAGACCAGGGAGTGGTACGATGGGTTCAAGGTGGTGAGGTGGTGTTAGTGAAAGCACCAATTTGGGTGTAGGCTCACCGGGTTTGGACAAGACGGTGGTGACACTAAGAAGCTGATGGCGAGGCTTACGTACGACGCGGTGGTAGCCTTCCCGGCTAGCTACGGGTTCATGCACAACTATGGCACGCTCCTCTTCCTTCTCCCTTTCTCCATCTACCCGCTCGAGCTCTTGTGGCCACCGCGGACTGTCGAGTTCACGGCGGTGTGCAATGCGCACCACTACAGCTTGTCAGCTTCATGCGTGCCAGCATGGCCGATCTGGCATGGCGCAAGTGCTCCCCAGCGGGTGGGGCCAGATTGACTAGAACCGCACCGGGCCCAGGAGTGTTCCATCTAGGGTAAACTTGTTAGCATAGGTAGTGCAAAGTAAAAGTATTGGTAAAACCTAGTGCACAGTGAAATACGAGATAAAATACCTGGTGCAAAGTATAATCTACTCTAAAATTTAATTGCATAATTTAGCTGACGAGTTTTTTTCTCACCACAGATCTTGATTGTCGACTACAGATTACTATTCCCAACAGGAACAGTTACCGCTCACCTTATCAACGGTTTTCACACCCTCAAGGAGCTTACATAGCAAAGTAATGAAATCTTGTCCTTTTGGATCCGTTTGGAATGCAGGGATTTCTTTAGAGTCTTTAGGAACTGAACTGTTTCTCTGAAATTCCTGCAAATTTTTGTGTTCCAAATATGGCCTTCTTAGTGCAATTGAATCTTACTGCCCTTTTGGAACACATAAATTTAAAAGGTAATAGTTCAATTCCTAAAGGAATCTAAAACAATCCAATGTACCAAACGGATCCTTAAAAATTCATTTCTCATGTTAAGAATCTTTGCACTCATATTCATCACTAATTCAGGATGCAGGTTGCGGCTCTCCTCAAATCATTTATGGCTAGTTTTTCTTGGTCGTTGTTCCAATGGTTTTATACTGCAGGCAAAGATTGTGGTTTTCAATCCTTTCCAACGTTTGGACTAGAGTTATACAAGCGCAGGTGGGAAAGCAATTCCAAAGTTTTATTTCAGAGAGATAATGGTACTGCTAGATACTCCATCCTTTCACAAATAGGGTTGGTTTAGATTGTGTATTCAAACTTTTGTAACCTTGACTACTCATACAGGCAAAACTATTTAAGTAGGTCAAATTGAAACAATATTAGTACACTAATCGTAAAATACTTTTATAGTAATATGTTTCTTAGAGTTTTTAACTTGACTGTCTATGTGTAAGTTGCCTGAAAAATTGCTATTTTTCAGTCACTTGTTCTCACCTTTAGATTTCCATCTAATGACACGAAAAAACGTTACAAGAAAAATACAAAAAAATTCTAAACTAGACAAAAGTAAATCTAAGTGAACATTACAAATACAAAAAAAATACAAAAACAAATAAAACTAAAAGTTACAGTAGAGTTGTGCTAAAATTGCACATCACTTGTACAATAATTTTAGGCTTATTACTGCGCAACTATAGGTGACTGATAGATAAGAAAATTTCAAGCAACTGAAAATTAGCAAATCCGTTTTAACTTTGCTCGAGACTGTGTCTATATCAAAAATGATACGTACAGGTGAACAGGCACAGTAATAACTAGTACTCCGACTCTTCCAAACTGACAGCTTGGATGACTATCTAGGCTGCGTTTGGTTCGGGGTTAGGATAATTGACTTAGCTAATTTTAACCTAGCTAAGCCAGTTCAATCTAAATTTCGTGTTTGGCAACCAACCTTGTTAATCTAAATTACCGTTTTGCTAGATTATGTTGGTTAGCTGGGTTAACCATAGAAAAACAGATTTTAGGAGGGTTAGTTGTGATGGGTTAGCTTATTCCACTAATTTAGTCGGTTAACTTAATCCTAGGTTAGGAGGGTAAAAATGCTTTGACTGGCTAAAGTTAACCCTCACTAACCCAAAGGTGTTTGGTGGATTAAATCCCTAACCCACCTTTTAATCCTGAACCAAATAGGCCCGAGTGTCATAGCGTTACTAGCTAGTGACGTGGTTATAGAATACTCTGCAATAAGTCTGAGCCGGAAAGAGATAATAAATATAAAATGAGAGAGGCAATAATGCCAACAGAATAAAGTGATGCTGATTTACAAAAG
This sequence comes from Ampelocalamus luodianensis, assembly GCA_036346255.1. NCBI lineage: Eukaryota > Viridiplantae > Streptophyta > Magnoliopsida > Poales > Poaceae > Ampelocalamus > Ampelocalamus luodianensis. The sequence goes on along the minus strand of JAYEVH010000254.1, from coordinate 102,579 downwards.
AGCATGTACATAAGAATTTTTATATAGAATAAGCATCATTCGAAGTACTAATCTATAATGTTATGCCTACAGATTCTATTTTGATTTCTCAACAGCATATGTTGGTCTGGGTATGATTTGCCCACATATGGTAAATTTTGCGTTGTTTTTTGGAGCTATCATCGCTTCGGGATTGTTATACCCTTTTCTTCAAAGCAAGAAATCGGAATGGTATCATACTGATAGTACCACAAATTTGGACGGATTGAATGGATACATGGTACGTACAAAAAAATTAAGCTTAAAACTGCTTATTTGATTGCTACTACTTCTAGCATCTATAGATGAAGAAATTCATTTCATACGACATTTATTATGCGTTCCTATATTTATTTGAAACATCATACTTTGCTTCTGAAACACACCTAGCGTCCTAGATGCCACTGTGTAGGTAGCGTTGTCTATTTTGTCTTACCGGCCTTATTGCTAGGCCTCTGAATTATTCCGATTTTCGGACTTACCGGCCGCACTATTTGGTCAACAAAATAGCGTTGTCCGAAATTTCAGACGTGAGGACATATAGCATTGTCTAGAATCTTTTGTTCAGCAACCAAGCACAAATAGTGCAATAAGTTCGACCAAGCATAAATTTGGTTCACATTTTGGAGTACTACCATGGCAAGATCACATAAAAGACACTCGCATACGGTTCATGTTTATGTTGACCAAATAGTGCAATAAGTTTGACAAATTATACATGCAATTGTGCTTTCTAACCATGCTAAACCCTAAGGATGCAATAAATTCCATGTTCGCCTCTCCAAATGATGAGGTGGTAAACTGTGAACCTGCAAGAAAACATGATAATTTTGAAATTGTTTGCACAAATATATGACACTAAATCAGAGTAATGTACCACATGGAGGATTTATAAAGGACATAGCATACTTATAGCTTCCACTGTCAAATCATGAGCTTACAATCACGTATTACCATGTGCAAAACTTATATTGGGTTTCATATGGATTAAGTAATGGGAATTATGCAGTTCAAATGATACGGGTGGTCCGATGCCGTCATCATCAAATTTGAAACAAAAGCATCATCTTTCTCAGAAGCATCGTTACGCAGACGATGGTGATGGTGCTTTTTCATGTAACCTAGGGTGGCACGCCCCCGAATGACTGCCACGGCAAAGTATTTTTCTTCAAAAACCCAGCACATGCTTAACGCAATACATCTACGACAAATAATCTGATCCGCATTTTTTTTCAGACATTATTTGTCCAAAAGAATTTAATAATAGGCATGCATTAAATTATAATAGTGTGGTGATCCATTTTACACGTTTTTTCATGAGTGAGATATATTGACTCTTCTAAGTTACATTATATGCAGGTATTCCTTGGCATAACAGTGATCCTTACTGACGGTATTTTCAACTTTCTCACACTCCTTGTTACGACCGCAATTGACTTCTACCACAAAAGGCAAGAAAAAGATTCAGGCCTGACTAACTATATCAGCAAACACCCCAGCCTTAACTACGACGATCGTAAAAGGATTGAGGTATTTCTGAGCAATCGAATCCCTGCTTCCGTTCCAGTGGCCGGGTACGTCGCATGCGCAATAATATCCACTGTTGTTATCCCATGGATCTTCAATCAGATCAAATTCTATCATGTAGCAACACTGTACATCGTTACTCCGATTTTTGCCTTCTGCAACGCCTATGGAACAGGACTCACAGATTGGTCAGTTGCACCAACCTATGCCAAATTCGCAATCTTCGTCATCGCAGCATGGATTGGCAAAACTGGTGCAGTTGTCGCTAGCCTTGTAGCTTGTGGGGTAGTCCTCGCAGCTGTTCATCTTTCTGCATGTGCAATGCAAGACCTCAAGACCGGTTACATGACACTAACCTCATCACGAGCTATGGTCATCGGGCAGATCTTTGGTATAATAGTTGGTTCTATTGTTAACCCATGCATCTTTCATGCCTTCCAAATGACAGCCAAAACCAACATTCCAATTGGATCAAAGCAATCAGAATTCCCATGTCCCTATGCCGGACTCTATCGTGCCATTGGGATTATTGGCATGGGAGGCGTGAAGGAGCTACCTAAGCATTGTGTTGCGTTTTGCTTGGTTGCATTTTCCATAACAATATCCATAGATTCGCTTAGATTAGTATCTCAAAAGAAAGGTTGGACGATACAGAAGTATGTTCCTAGTATGACGGCACTAGGATTACCGTTCTTCATCGCACCCTTCTTCACCATTGATATGCTCCTAGGTAGTGCAATCCTGTTCATCTGGGCTAAAATCGATATCCAAAGTGCAGAGCTATTGTCAACGGCACTTGCAGCAGGCATGATATGTGGAGAAGGACTGTTTTCATTGCCATCAGCAATACTGAGCCTCTTCAATTTGCGACCACCTATCTGCATGAAGTTCATTCCTAGTGGAAAAGAAGTTGAAGTGGTGGATTCATTCTTAAAAAGTTCGCAAAGACCCTCGAGTACATGAGAAATGTATTCTGAGTTTGATTTGGATATTCTCTCGAGTTTATTTTGTAAATGATGCACGTATTTTTATCTTGTAATTTAATTTCCAATGTGAGCTTATGTTTATGTAACTAGAGTTATATAACTAGATTGCAAAAGATACATAACATGACAATTTATTGCCAGTAAAAAGTTTTGAAATGTGTATATCCCACAACCCATGACACTGACATGTGGTCTCGTACCCTCCTTGTCAGCTTCACAATGCAACATTTCAAAATTTTGTAGTGACATATTGTCACATGCTGGAGGTAGCAAGCACAAAGGATAGTTGTGGTAGCAAGGAGGTTGAGATCCTCGACCTCGACACCCGTTGGGACTCGGATTATCAAATCAAAAACTAGTATGATCTACACTAATCTAAGATTATACTAGTGCACACAAAGGGTAACATAGATGAAATATCAATCATTCATCGATATAACTAAGAAAGTAGCATTTTTTTTAATAAATAATAACAACAGGACCTTATGATCAAGGTTTACATAACTTGTCACTCACGGCTTAATAAACTCTTGCAACAGAAATGAAATAACTTGTAGTGGTCATTCGACATGCCCACACGTGATCCACTAGGGAGTGCATCGTAGTTCACAAAGTCTTCATAGTACTCCTCATCGTAGAACTCCGGATTAACTGGATCTTACCCAACTGAGCAACAATGTATATAGCCGTGAATATATAGAGTACTCGAGAAGTTGCATGGAACAAGATGCAATTACATATTCATGCAAGGTTTGAACAAAAGAATAACTAAATGGTTCTTTTGCGTAAAGTGATCATTGAATTTAAATAAAGTAAATATATTGTAAAACATGACTGAAAGTAAAAAAATAGATAAAGTAGACAAATGCGTTAAGACAACAAATGAATTAACCATTCACTTCCCAACCAATCCACCGTCTAAAAGTTTACGAAAAAACTATACCTCGTGTGAAATCCCCGAGCATTGTCCAATACCAAGGATATGGCTATTGGAACAATTTTAACTCTGTATAGGTTGTACAACTTTACCAATAAAAGACAATCAACTTATAATGTATGTCTCACACACTTCCATAGGTGCGACTACATGATTATCACAAGGCCTTTGCAATACTATATCTTAACCAAATTTCGCACACTAAGGTTTCACGTCGAATGATTAAACCACCCAGTCAGAAGTCTCCTCTTCTACCATGTGGGAATAAACTGCCCCCCAACCACACCCACACCAACCTGTAACACCCCTGCCTAACAAGAGCCTGGAATGCTACTAAACTAACATTGTAACCATTTAAAACTAAGATGTCCTACTAACTTTGGTAGAACCTCCTTTGTATAGTCAACTATACAGGAGATTCCAACAGTTAATTATAACGCAATTGAATAATCCAACATCCAGTATAATCAAGCGACATTCAAAAATTATGCTAATTATCACTATATCATCCATATCATGCTAAACAACTGAGATATAATCCAGAGAGCATCCAAATTCTTTTAAACACCTTTATTAAAATTTATTCCAAGCAAAGATAGTAATCATAAACAGTTCTTTAAGCAAATTACTCATATTCTAAATTAATAATCCAAACAATTCAATGTGATTGGTTTGTGCCATTGTGCAACCACTCTAAGTTTTATTCCCTCCCATGCATGTCGTTCCTGTAAGAGGTACCTAAAAACACAACAACAACAAGAGTGAGTCCAAAGACTCAGCAAGTACTACAATTGGCAATAATAACATAAACAATCGCAATCATCAACAATCCATCCACAAAACTCTATAATAAACATGTTATATGCTCATGCTATGCAAGATGCTCAAATGTACTTTCTCTTTCTCTTTTGGATTTTACCGTAATGCAGAGCATGCATCCGCTGCTGCATACCCATACCGTGCCATCTAGCATAGGGACTATTGCCCATACTCCACAAGTATGTGGACCTAAGCCCACGCTCCACGAGCGTGGGGACCATAATCCCGTCACATTCATAACGGGACTCAACGAATACTTGGTCACCACGTGACCAAGTCTTCAATATGTCAGCATGATGCATATGAACAAAACCTTAAATCATCATAATCCTGCATTTGCAGCAACATCACATATGAATAAACTTATTCACACTTCTTGCATTCATGATCATAGACATTCATAACATTCTAGCATCCATGAATAATACATATACTCACAATAGTAGCAAACAAGATCATTCACTCATAATAAATCTATCAAACAAGTACTTACCTCAACCGTGCGAGAATGGAGGACGTGAAGAGGACGCTGCCCCCGGGACCAATCCTGCACCTGAATGTAATTAAAGCACGCTAAGACAATAATACTAGATAAAAAAAACTAGAAGCAATTACGAAAATGCTACGTTCAATAGTGCAAACCCAACTCCTAAACCTTAAACTGTTGTCTGTCTCCTAAGCAGACAGTCACATTATAAAATCCATAACATTTTTATCCAAGATCCAAATGACGTGTTCTTAGACTTTCTGGAAAGCTTATCAAATTGCCCACCTAAACCTATTTGGTAAGCCTTCCTGATTGGGCCACTAATACCCTTAACAAACAGATTAATAGAGCAATTATTTCACGTTAGGGTTTCTGGACAGTGACCTTAAAACCATCATAACTTTCAGTACAATTATCCAAATTTCGTGTTCTTTAAATTTCTCGAAAGCTAAGCCAATTATCTACATATTTATTTATAGTGAGACCTCCCATAAATTCGTTTAGCTACCCGCATATGTCTGATTACTAAAAACTGTTAGAATTGAAGCAGATTCACGGAACAGTAGCGCTACGAAATTCATAACATTTGAACTGCTTGTCCAAACAATGTGATCTTGTACTCTACAGAAAGGTATCGACGTCGCCTACAATTCTCTAGGAGACGGCCGGACTTGATTTTGCCATTAACAGCCCTAAATGAGACGAACACTAAACACTGCCAGATTAGCAATCTAATACCGACATTGCTACGATACACCAAATGACGACTTAACGAATGATGACCAGGGATTACCCTTGGAGAACCGCTGAAGAACTCGAAGAACACCGTGTGATCCCTATCCCTTCCCTTCTCCCTTCTCCCCCTTCCTTCTTCTTCCTTTTTCTTGGCCGGCCGCCACAAAGAAGAGGCACCGGAGGAGAGGGGGCACCACCATGGAGGAGAGGGGTGTGCTACAGTAGCCGTGCTACAGTGATGGCGGTGGTACTGTAGCACCCTAGGGTTCCCTCTCCTTCTTTAGTTGGTTTCTGGTTTCCTCATGGGCCATGGGCCACTATGCTTGTTTTTCCCCCGCTTGACTATGGGTTGCGTGGCCCATTCCTCTCTCAATTTCTAATTTTTCTCTTTTAATTCTCTTAATTACATCTCTAATTTTTATTGCATCCACTAACGACAAACGGGATATTACATTCTACCCCCCTTAAAAAAAATTCGACCCTGAATTCTACTTTCACCAATCTACTCGAAAGGAACTGAAATCAACAATCTTTAACACATACCCAACGTGAACAACCCCGAGTACTGCTCGCACATGTGAGACTCCAACTCTCAAGTCATATCTTTTTTTTGGACTGAAGAGACCAAAGCACCTTGACATATTTCAATGTTTTATTCCTCAGAACTCGTTCTGACTCTTCCAGAATTTGCACTGGCTGAGATTCGAAAGTAAGATCTTACTCGTCGGTCGACTCTTCCAAATCCTCAAACTTCAAATATCTCTAGCACTCACTCAGCATCAGAACACACAAAACATTGTGTATTCCGCGCAAGGACTCGAGATGGTCCTAGCTATACGCCAACTTACAAATCCCCGTAACTATCGAGACCTATCCAACACACCTTTGGTTAAACTTCCCTTTGGTACCGAATTACACCATCTGCATAAAACACACAGAACTCTAGTTCCAACTCTCAATCAATCACTTTACCTATGCAAGCAGCATCTCCTTTAACAAGGGACACACAAAGAACTCACCTACTGTGAGGACTCGGAATATTTAACTAGTAACACTTAACCTCCAAATGGTTCTAGCATTACTAATTAAACATTCTAAGCCTCGATGGGCATATACTTCCTGCACTGCAGCACATGCACATCATCACAAAATTACACATCATTTCCATACAACATACATTAACAAGTCTAGTAAAGGACATAGATAAAGTAAGTTATTACAAAAGATAGCCGACCGCCAAATAGAACAATATACAAGAATGACAATGAAGCAAAGGTGCCATAAGATGGCTAGAACAAAAGTCGACCAGGTTAGCCACACAACCCACAAGGCAACCGACCGGCCGCAAGCTAGACGCCTCTAAGGCTAACACAAAGACAACTCACGTATGAGGCCCTCCACTCACCCTCTTCCTCTGCAACAAATACATTTAAGCAAGATAACTGAGTACACAACGGTACTCGCAAGACTGACGTGTGGAATAGCAGACCTATTCATAAACTACATGCAAGCTTATTTAGGTGGAGGTTGTATGTCTCATTTTGCAAAAAGCCAACTTCATTTGCAATAATGTAATACGTTTAAGAGCAAGTTTGCAAATATGTTTTGTTGTCAAAATAACAACGAAATAAAGATACATACAAGTAACCACCTGGAAGTGACTATCCCAATAGTCGACACAACATAGCACCTAATCCCGATTCGTACTCACCCGCCAAGTTTTAATTAAAAGGTTGTAGTCTACCTCTTGAAAAGCTTACCCAAGCGTGTCCATAACCTAGAACGAGGCTATTCGAATAGTTTTAACTCTGCAGGGGTGTACCATTGTACCCACACTTCAGACCGCTTTTAAGCCACAAAGCACACTTCCGAAGGTATGCAGGCACGGCTAAGTCCTACGAGACGCTTTCCAATATTGTGCATTGACTACGAGCCGCTCGTATGGATCGGAATCCATACGCTTACATTGCAAGCCGAAAGACAACCAGCCATCACGAGGAAGCTTTTCTGACACTACAATGCTCCCAAGACCATCCTCCCGCAACTCCCCGCACCAAGCCAATACACGCCAAAGTACTAAGTCAAGAGAGGTCCCATACCCTCTAGTGTGGTTAGCACGCACAAATTGCTCGGATAACAGGTACTCACAAGATGTTCGGTCCTTAATTAACTTGGGCACCATTCCAGTCATACCCAAAAAGCACACCAATCATACCATTGTGCCCAAGTCTAAATCATTTTGTTTTCAGTCTTAGTTTTCATAAGTAGACATGGCACAAGGTTGAAATCATAGATCATAATAAGTTTTATGTGATCAAGGTTATCGACAAGTCGATGACCGCCCATTTCTACCGGAAGCTAAGCATGGCTAAGCAATTATTTCGCAACTACTAAGTGACAAGAGCTCATCCACGAGCCCTAATCACAGCAATAACCTAGGCTCATGGTAGTAGAGAATAATCATTTGCTAAGGAAATGCATCTACTAGGTCAACTAACAACAATAGTTTAACACAAAGTAGCAATGCATACATAGAATTTGTAATCAACATAAATACTTAAAATACTGGGATTAACATGATCAAACTGCTTGTCTTGCTAGGATTGGTCTTGCTGCAGAGGGGAGTGCTCAGGTTCAATATATTCTTCGGAACCTAACGCGAAAAGGCGATAAAACCAATAAGAACGAAGAACACCAAAAGGGACTCAACAGCATAGAACATCCAAATTCTATGAAATTTCTACAGCAGCTAGAGGTTGATTTTAGACAATTTTAGAAACAAGAATCACTTCATTTGGACTTAGCATGAAAAAGTTATGGCTAAACTAAGTTCTCTAAGCCTGAAAAATCCTAATTAAATTAATTTCGGTTACTGTTCATGGCAAAAAATTCTAGAATGATATGGAATTTGAAATTTTTATGGTAGGTAGCTATGGTCATCCTAAGAACAACAAAGTTGAGTTCATGTCATTTGGAGTTATAATGAATTAGTTATGGTTTTTCTAAGTTCTAAAACTAGCATATATCACTTTTCAGGAACATGAATAAAGACAAGGCCTAGTTCATATTAAAGCATGTCTACAGACAAATTTTACCAAGTTGAGTTTACTCAGTTTGGATTTACAGAGAAAAAGTTATGCATTTTACAAATTTTCAATGAATTTCTAGACAACCATTTTATATTAAACAAGTTCATGCAGTTTAAATCATTTTCTCTACATAACAAAGGCCTAAATTCATTCTCAGATTAAAGTTCATTCTATAACAGAGCTACAAAGAATCGAATCATTCAAAAGGAGCTAAAATGACAAAGTTATGCACTTTTGAAATTTGAAACATTAAAAGGCTTAGAAAATTTGAGCTCTCGGAGGTCCAAACGAACTCAAGGAAACGGAGGTCGTGGGCGTTGATCTTGCATCGCAGGCCACGGACTCGGCACACACGCACAAAAGACCTCCTCCCAGATCGGGAGGTCTGGGCCGTTGAGATTGGATCCAACGGCCACGACTGCATGCATGCAGCCGCACGCAAAGGCGGTCCACGCGCTTGAGGTCGTGGACCGCCGACGAGATCCGCGGTCCCGAGCACTAGGGGAGGTCCTAAGGCTAAACCTACAGAGCGAGGTCTGGATGGCTAAGATCTCACGGAGGAGGTCTTCAACGGTCTAGATCTCCAGAGGGAGGTCTAGCCCGTTAGATCTAAATCTAACGGTTGAGACCTGAGGAGGAGGTTCTAGAGCAACAGATCTAAAGGAGGAGGTCCTAGACGGTCAAGATCTCCAGGGGGAGGTCTTGATCGGCTGGGATTTACACGAGGAGGTCTTGGATGGCCAAGATCTACTCGGGAGGTCCTAAGCGACGAGTGGTTTTAACGGAGGAGATCCGGACGGCTCGATTAGGCCTAGGAGGTCCCGAACGGTCCAGATCGACGCGGAGGGAGGCCCCGAGACTAAGGATTTACAAAGGAGATCTAACGCTCAGATCTAGATCCGGGAGGTCGTGAACGGCCAGGATAGAGCCTAAGAGGTCTTGAGCGTTCTAAGCCTCGATGGATATATGCTTCCTGCACTGCAAAGACATGCACATCATCACAAAATTACACATCATTTCCATACAACATACATTAACAAGTCTAGTAAAGGACATAGATAAAGTAAGTTATTACAAAAGAGAGCCGACTGCCAAATAGAACAATATACAAGAATGACAAAGAGAAAAAGGTGCCATAAGATGGCTAGAACAAAAGTCGACCGGTTAGCCACACAACCCACAAGGCAACCGACGGCCGCTAAGCTAGACACCTCTAAGGCTACACAAAGACAACTCACGTATGAGGCCCTCCACCACCTCTTCCTCCGCAACAAATACATTTAAGCAAGATAACCGAGTACACAACGGTACTGCAAGATCGACGTGTGGAATAGCGCACCTATTCATTAACTACATGCAAGCTTATTTAGGTGGAGGTTGTATGTCTCATTTTGCACAAAGCCAACTTTATTTGCAATAATGTAATACATTTAAGAGTAAGTGTGCAAATCTGTTTTGTTGTCAAAATAACAGCGAAATAAAGATACATACAAGTAACCACCTGGAAGTGACTATCCCAATACCCACCACAACATAGAACGAATCCCGATTCGCACTCACCCATCAAGTTTTAATTAAAAGGTTGTAGTCTAACTCTTGAAAGACCTTGCAAGCGTGTCCATAACCTAGGACGAGGCTATTCGAATAGTTTTAACCCGCAGGTGTACCAATGTACCCACACTTCGACGGCCTTTAAGCCACAAACACACTTCCGAAGGTATGCCAACACGGCTAAGTCCTACGAGACACTTTCCAATATTGTGCATTGACTACGAGCCGCTCAGATAGATCGTAATCCATACGCTTACATTGCAAACCGAAAGACAACCAGCCATCACGGGAAGCCTTTCGACACTACAAGGCTCCCAAAGACCATCCCTCCCGCGACTTCCTCGCGACCAAGCCAATACACGCCAAAGTACTAAGTCAAGAGAGGTCCCATACCCTCTAGTGTGGTTAGCACGCTAAAATGCTTGGTTTAGTGTAACAAGATGTTCGGTCCTTGTTGACTCGGGCACCATTCCAGTCACACCCAAAAACACACCAATCATACCATTGTGTCCAAGTCTAAATTATTTTATTTTCAGTTTTAGTTTTCATAAGTAGACATGGCACAAAGCTGAAATCATAGATCATAATAAGTTTTATGTGATCAAGGTTATCGACAAGTCGATAACCGCCCATTTCTACCGGAAGCTAAGCATGGCTAAGCAATTTATTCGCAACTACTAAGTGACCAGAGCTCATCCACAAGCCCTAATCACAAAGAATAACCTAGGCTCACGGTAGTAGAGAATAATCATTTGCTAAGGAAATGCATCTACTAGGCCAACTAACGACAATAGTTTAACACAAAGTAGCAATGCATACATAGAATTTGTAATCAACATAAATACTTAAAATACTCGGGATTAACATGATCAAACTACTTGCCTTGCTGGATGGGTCTTCTTGCAGAGGAGTGCTGTGTTCAATAAATTCTTCAAACCTAATGCTAAAAGGCGATAAAACCGATAAGAACGAAGAACACCAAAAGGAACTTAACAGCAAAGAATATCCAAATCCCATGAAATTTCTACAGCAGCTAGAGGTCGATTTTAGACAATTTTAGAATGTAACATCCCAATTTTGGGCTTGTGTTTCAAATGTAAGAAAATCAGTAGAAATTAAAACTTTTTCTTACATCATGTATTTCCTGTTGTGCCAAACAATTCTTGTACAAGGGATCATGGTAGTACATTGTCACAAGTCCTTTTGATCCAAATCTTGGCATTCCAAAAAAAAAAAAAACAATCTTGTCAAATCTTATGATCATCCTATGGAAATATTTTTCCTAAGTCTCTGTGATGGCATGCGACCCCTCTGAAAAATTTCACAATTTTTAGAAATTGTTTGAATATTTTTAGAGGCAATAAACCTGTTTGACTCTCAACAAACATTAAAACAGAGCCTTGCAGAATTTTGGGAGATTTATTCACAGTATGAAAACCTCTGAAAATTTTACACAAGGTTAATATCTGAGTTAGCAAGCTCCTGTAAAATTTTCATAATTTTTGGAGTTAATTTGCTATCTCAAATAAATCCTTCAAAGTCTCTGCTTTTATTTCAAAGTCAAACTTGGTTTTATCATTACTCAGTTCGAGTGGACTCGCTCGAGCCAATTGATTCGTCCACCAACTAATCGCACCGAGCCACTCTTTCAAAACGCAAGTGAATCCCACCGTTGATCTAAATCGCACGGCCGCCGCGCGAAACCATTCGACCTCCCGCTGCAAGTTCGATTGTCGATCGCTAGATTCCCATCCAACCACCGAGATCTCCGAACCTTCGGACCATCCGCTTGCATTTTTGAACCGAGCCGCTGATTAAGATCCAACGCCCGCGCACTTTCGTGGTAAATGAGAGTTTGCGACGTGGAGCAATCCGAGTCGCTCGCTTTCTAATCGTAGGGCTCGTAATCTCCCGTGTTTTAACCCTGAGGCGTGGCGAATCTCTCGCCGCTCGCTTTGAATCCTACGGCTGAGAATCGCCCAGTGTCTTTCCTAGTCTTCTTCAACCTCTAGCCGCATGAATAGTGGAGGGCATGGCAAAGGTTCATTTCATGCCTCCTACTGTCACTCTAGCTGACATTTAGGGCATGGAGACCCTCGAGCCGTGCCATACCCTAATGCACCATCCCCAACCTTTTTCCCTTGTCTACGCTCATTGTGCTTTGTGTTTTGCCGCCGAGGGCTTGTGGTGCAAACCCTAATGCCCTCAAGGCTTTATAAGCACCTCATTGCTTCCTAGTATCTCTTTAGATCACCACCAAGCCTCACTCACGTATTGGAGCTTAATACCTCAAAATGGCAAATCGCCATTGTTGACCCGTGAGCTCCATCGGTGTTCTTGGTGTTCCAAAGGGTCCTCCTTCATGTTTCTTTGCCCTAACCTTATCCCTTTATTATCTTGAACATTTCCCCTCACTTAATTTTGGATTTGATTCTCGTGAATTGTCCAATTTGGGGTTTGTTCAAATTCGCCAAAAGTGAGTATCGTCTTCCTCGCCCCTGTAAGTGCACCACTTCTCATCTCTTGCTCTTATAGCTTCGTGGATCATAATGAAGCTATATTCATGCTTGGTATCACTCATGTGGCTCAGGTGTCATTTTCGGTTTTCTTCTCCAAGTCCGCGAGCTTCCACCGTGGTCAAGCTTCTCCGCCGCCTTTGAAGCCTCTTCTCGCTAAGGTAGCTTCTTATTAGTCCTTAGAAGCTAGGCACCGCATCCTAGGTCCAACTGAGCTTTTCGCTATTTTCGTGTTTAGCCGTAGGGTTCCTGCTGCTTTCCGCCAGCCGGCGTTCTAGTCCTCGCGCCGGCGAAATGCCACCATTAGATTCCGTGTTATTGCGATCCCATTTTGTCATTGTCCGCCGCCATGACCGAGTCGCCGCGACAAGCCGTGAAAGCCGCTGTTTTTGTTAGCCGGAAGCGCCTGTCGCCATTGTGAGGACCTAATATTTAACTAGTAACACTTAACCTCCAAATGGTTCTAGCATTACTAATTAAACATTCTAAGTTTCGATGGGCATATGTTTCCTGAATTGCAACATATGCACATCATCACAAAATTACACATCACTTCCATACAACATACAACGCTAAGTCAACAACGACATACATAAAGTAAAGTTATTACAAAAGAGAGCCGACCGCCAAATATAACAATATACAAGAATGACAATGAAGCAAAAGTGCCATAAGATGGCTCGAACAAAAGTCGACTGTTAGCCATACACCCACAAGGCAACCGACCGGCCGCTAAGCTAGTCGCTCGCAAGCTACCACAACACACTCACAAAAGTGAGGCCTTTCGTGCTCACCTCCTTCCTCTGCAACAAAACAATTAAGCATAGCATCCGAGCACAAAGATTGTCTTTGTACCCGCAAGATCGACGTGTGGAATAGCGGCACCTATTCATAACTACATGCAAGCTTGTTTAGGTGGAGGTTGTATGTCTCATTTTGCATGAAGCCAACTTTATTTGCAATAATGTAATACATTTAAAAGCAAGTTTGCAATTCTGTTTTTAATGTTGAAATAACAAAGAATAAAGATACATACAAGTAACCACTGGAAGTGACTATCCCAATAGCCACCATAACATAGCACTAATCCCGATTCGTACCACCCATCAAGTTTTAATTTAAAAGGTTGTAGTCTAACTCTTGAAAGACCTCCCAAGCGTGTCCATAACCTAGGACGAGGCTATTCGAATAGTTTTAACCTCGCAGGTGTACCAATGTACCCACACCTGCATCGCCTTTAAGCCAAAAGCACACTCGTAGGTATGCCGGCACGCTAAGTCCTACGAGACGCTTTCCAATATTGTGTATGAACTACGAGCCGCTCGTATGGGTAGAAACACCATACGCTACATTGCAAGTCGAAAGACAACAAATCCCATCCCGGTGAAGTCTTTCGACACTACAATGCTCCCAACACCATCCCTCCCGCGACCTCCTGCGACCCGAGCCAATACACGCCAAAGTACTAAGTCAAGAGAGGTCCCATACCCTCTAGTGTGGTTAGCACGCTAAAATGCTTGGTTTAGTGTAACAAGATGTTCGGTCCTTGGTGACTTAGGCACCAATCCAACCACACCCGAGAATCACACCAACATACCATTGTGCCCAAGTCTAAATCATTTTGCTTTTAGTTTTAGTTTTCACAAGTAGACATGGCACAAGGTGGAAATCATAAATCATAATAAGTTTTGTAGATCAAGGTTATCGACAAGTCGATAACCGCCATTTCTACCAAGCTAAGCATGGCTAAGCAATTAATTCGCAACTACTAAGTGACAAGAGCCCATCCACGAACTCTAAATCACAACAAGTAACCTAGGCTCATGGTAGTAGAGGATAATCATTTGCTAAGGAAATGCATCTACTAGGCCAACTATTAAAACAAAGTAGCAATGCATACATAGAATTTGTAATCAACATAAATACTTAAAATACTGGGATTAACATGATCAAACCGCTTGCCTTCTTGCTGCTGCTCAATTGGTTATGGAGGATCGTTTCGGATTACCGCAAATGTCTAATCCTAAGCAAAAGTCAAAAAGAACCAAGAACAACCAATAAGACGAACCACAAATAAACAAAAGAGCAAGCAAAACTTAACCAAATGCGACGAAATTTACACATAAGGTAGAATACGAATATACCTAGACATAGAAACTGAAAACCTAATTTGGATTTGTGGTGCAAAAGATATTGCCTAAACATACAATTTCTACCATAATTAACACTGTAGCAAAAATATTTTCTAGAAAGATTTTGAAGCTGAAATTTTTATGGTAGCTACCTACTGGTATTGAAATAACCCATATAAAATTTCAGGTCATTTGGAGTTAAAGTGATTTAGTTATGATTTTTCTAAGATGCAAAATTGGCATAATGCACTTTCCAGAGCATAAATATGTTCAAAGCTAATTTTACAAAGAAGTATACCAACAGAGGGGTTCTCTAGAATTTATCATATATATTTTGCATTTACAGAGAATTACTGTGCATTTTATAAGTCTCCTAGAATTTTCTAAATGTCAAAATAGGTACTAAATCATTAACCAAGGTTTTCACACAATCTTGGACCTACCATCATTTTTATATTAACATTGGGTTAATAACAAATTTATCAAAGTTGGAATTATTCATTTTGGACATACACAGAGCAAGATATGCATTTTCTAAAGTTTTATTCATTTTCCGAATATTCAAAATGACAGTAAATCAAGTTATTCCTAGTTATGCAATTTTCTCACATCGAACATGCTCAATTCCATTTTTATAATAAACTAAAGTGATAACATAATTTATTACGCTTGGAATTAACCAAAAGCGCTTAAAATGAATTAGTTATGAGTTTCTAAAGTTTTTACATCATTTCCAATGTTAAACAATTACTTACCAAATACGTAACAACCCTAATAATGTAAAATGACGTGGACCATTCTCCACCCTTGATCGAAAATCCTACGGCTCACGCTACGAGAACAAATAAGACGCGCGCGAAAGTCACTAGAAGCCCACCGTTGGATCAAGATCCAACGACCCAAACGAGTGCATGCAACCGACGATGCGTTGCCTCGGCGGAACTACGCACCGCAGATCTAAAGATGAACGGCTTAGAACCCACATCTAACCGGAAGGTCCGACAGCACACATGATCTCACCGCAGATCGCAAGATGGACGGTCCAGATGATGAGGGGAACCGATGGTCCGAACGCATACAAGATCTAGGCCGTTGATCAAGGGATCGACGCGGCTATTGATTGAAGTTCAAAAGAGGTACCGACGGTGGGACCGCATGTCGCTGACTACGAGTCACGACCGCAATGATTTAACCAACGCGCACGCCAGACCGCCCACAAGTCAATACTGCAGGCGGTTAAGACCAAATTAATGATTCTAATGATTGACATTAAATAGACTCTATGATCACCGAGATTTGATCTTAATCCTCTGCCCACCAACAATGACCCGCAGGTTAATTTCGACAGCGATTAAATGCCGACTCATTTAATTAAGCAATGATTGACATTAATGATGTCGAACAAGGCGAGTGAACCGTAGATTGATTTAAGGATATTGGGCCCACCGGTCGCTGGCTCAATAATAATGACTAAGACACAATTAATAACTAATGATTGGTAATTAATGCGCCCTAATGAGTCGACGAAACGGAGCGTCAGGCCGCAAAAACCCGAGTGGCTTCAACGGCGAATCGCCACGACACCGCGCGCGGCGCCACCAAGTACTAAATGGAATCGCAATAGCACAACGAGTCTAATGGTAGCATTCGCCATGCGCGGGACCGAACGCCGCTAGACGGAAATGAAAACGGAGCTTTATCGCTAAACATGAAAATAGCGAAAGCTCACGCGCGTCCAAGGAAGCGGTGCCGAGCTTCTAAGGACTAATAAGAAGCTACCTTAGCGACTAGAAGCTTCAAGATGGCCGAGATGCTTGATCAAGGTGAAAGCTCACGGACTTGAAGAAGAAGGTTCAAATTGACACTCGAGCCAAATGAGTGATACCAGTATCAAAATAGCTTCATTATGATCCATGTGGCTTATAAGAGCAAAGAATTGAAAATGGAGCACTCACCGAAATGAGGAAGAAGATGACCAATTTGGCCGAATTTGAACAAACCCCAAATTGACAATTCCGAGAATCAATTCCAAAATTAAGTGAGGGGAAATGTTCAAGGTGATAAATAGATGAGGTTAGGCAAAGAAACATGAAGGAGGACCACTGAACACCAAGAACATCAATGGAGCTCCACGGGTCAACAATGGCGATTTGCCATTTTTGAGGTATTAAGCTCCAATGTCGTGAGTGAAGCTTGGTGGTGGTCTAAAGAGATACTAGGAAGCAATGAGGGTGCTTATAAAGCCACGAAAGTGTTAGGTTTGCACCCTCCTCTCTCTCAAGCAAACACAAAGCACCACGCACTACCGACAAGGAAAAGAGGTGAAGACGTGCATTAGGGCATGGCCTAGCTCAGTACCTCCCATACTCCTACACGTAGGCTAGGTGGCTTTAGGGAGCAAGAAATGACCTCACCATGCCTTGCACCGCTTTTCGCACGGCGGAGGTTGAAGATGACCAACAAAAGCTCGGGCGATTCTCGACCCTACGATTTAAATCGGACGGCCACGAAAGCACCACGCCCCGTGTTTAAAACACAACGGGAGATTGCAGCCTTCGATTAGAAATGGATGGCTCGATTGCCCCACGCCGCAATTCTTATTTACAACGATAGTACGCGAGCGCTGGATCCTAATCCAACGGCTCGATTCAAAAATGCAACCGAGGGTCCGAAAGTCTCGCGATCTCGACGGTTGGATGGAGATCTAACGGTTGACAATCAACCTTGCAACCGAAAGTCCAAGTCTTACACGCGCGCTGGCCGTGCGATTTAGATCTAACGCGCGAGATCGACAGCGCTTTAAAGAGTGGCTCGGCGCTTTAGTTGATCGACTAAGTCGATTGGCTCGAGCCCGAGTCCGACTCGAACCCAAGTAACAAGAAACAAGTTTGATTTTGAAAAAGGACAGAGACTTTGAAAGATTTATTTGAGGCAGCAAAATAACTCCAAAAATTATGAAAATTTTACAGAGCTTGCTAACTCAGATATTAACCTTGTGTAAAATTCTCAGAGATTTTTATGCTGCGAATAAATCTCAAAATTTCTGCAAGGCTCTGTTTTAATGTTTGACTGAGAGTCAAACAGTTTGATCGCTTCTAAAATTTTCAAACAATTTCTAAAAATTGTGAGATTTTTCAGAGGGGTCACATACCATCACAGAGACTTAGGAAAAATATTTCCAGAGGATGATCATAAGATTTGACAAGATTGTTTTTGGAATAACAAGATTTGGATCAACAAGACTTGTGACAATGTATTTCCATAATTCCTTGTACAAGAATTTCTTGGCACCACAGGAATTACATGATGTAAGAAAAAGTTTTAATTTCTACTGATTTTCTTACATTTGAAACACAAGCCCAAAATTGGGATGTTACAACTCTCCCCCCCTTACAAGAATCTCGACCCGAGATTCGTTTACTCGGAGAAGAAAGAAGGAAAATCGCACGGAGGCGATCTTCGCGCCCAAGTTGCTTCATCTTCGTAATGGTTTGACCATCAACCTTAAGGAACTTGATGACACGGTTCCTCGCCCTCCGCTCGATTCTCAAGAATACGAACAGATGCTCGTGGTAGGTCAAATTCTCCCGCACATCGAGAACCTCCAATGGAGCTTCTCACGGGACGCGAGGCACTTCTTCGTGTGTGAAACATGGAACACATCATGCACCCTCAAGTGCACCGGTAGCTCCAATCAGACGCGATCGCCCAACTTTCTCGATGATACGGTAAGGCCCAACATATCGAGGAGCCAACTTGCCCTTGATGCCAAAACGCCGATGGCTCTTCAAGGGTGAGACTTTGAGATACACAAAGTCATTGGGCTCAAAGCTCACCACGGCGACGACGACCGCATAGCTCTTTTGTCCGGATCGGGCCGCGCGCAGATGCTCGCGATCAATCGAACTTGACTTTCGCCTCATTGATCGAGTCCGGCCGAAATCGCCGCCACCGCCGACCAGTTCAATGGGGTTCGTGATCTCCTCCCATACAAAGCCTCAAATGGTGCCATGCCAAGACCGGCCTCGAAAGCTATTGTTGTAGGAGAACTCAAGAAATGGTAGGCATTTCTCCCACTTCTTCCCATAGGAGAGAACACAAGCACGAAGCATATCTTCCAACACTTGGTTGACTCGCCCGCCCCACCATCACCCGAGGATGAAAGGTCAGACAAATGAAGGCGGGTCCCCATAGCCTCTGCAGACTATGCCAAAACCGCGAGGTGAAAAGCGCACCACGATCGTAAATAATCGCCTTCGTACACCGTGAAGACTCACAATCCTCGAGACATAAAGTTCGCCAAAGGCCCCACACGGCCGAAGTCTTGACAGAAGGAAATGTGCCACTTTAGTCAACCCGCCGATCACGACCCAAATAGCATCATTCCTTTTGACGAGCGGGCAACCCGTGATGAAGTCCATGCCAACGAATCCCACTTCCATTCTCGCACCGCAAAGGTCAAGAAGACTCGCTGACGCCGATGCTCGGCCTTCACACGACAAAGACACGCCGCACTCCGCAACGAACTCGCAATCTCGCGCTTCATGCGAGTCCACTGCATCTCGACGAAGGTCCCGATACATCTTGGTAGCCCCGGATGAATAGACAAAGGAGAATCATGGGCTTCATGAGAATCAAATCCCGCAATTCCATGACCTTAGGGACCACAAGACGCCGCCCAAACCACACAACGCCATGCTCATCCTCCGAAAAGCACTCGCTATCCCATCCTTGATGTTCTCGCTTGATCCGCTCACACCAACATCCGCTCATTGTGCGCCTTGATTTGGTCCACCAAGGTTGGTTGCACAACCAACGGCAAGGGAACCGTGCTCGATCAAACCCAAATTGAGGTGCCGAACTCGTAATGAGGGTAGGTCGCCGCTTGGAGCATCAACATGTTGCAATACACCTTCCGATCGAGTGCATCCGCAACGACATTGGCCTTGCCCGATGGTACCAATGCCCATGTCATAGTCCTGATCAATTCCAACCATCTTCTTTGCCCGAGGTTCAGATCCGCCGGGTGAACAAGTACTTCAAGCTCTTGTGGTCGGAATACACCGCAACGTTACCAATCGATAATGCCGCCAAATCTTGAGTGCATGGACCACAAGCAGCCTAACTCCAAGTCATGAGTAGGATAGTTGAGTTCATGAGGCCTTAATCGCCGCGATGCATAGGCCACAACCTTGCCCTCCCGCATAAGAACACAACCAAGACCGACGAGAAGCATCACAAAAGATATCAAAACTCTTGTGAATATCGTGAGAACAAGCACTGGGCCGAGGTCAACCGCTTCTTGAGTTCCCGAAACTCACATCACAAGCAAATGACCACTCAAACTTCTTGTCTTTCTTGAGCAGCTCACCATAGGCTTTGCAATCTTGGAGAAATTCTCGATGAAGCGCGATAGTAGCCAGCCAAACCAAGAAAACTCCGCACATCCGTGACCGACTTGGGCTGACCCCAAGATAGCACATCACTGACCTTACTAGGATCCACAGCCACACCTCCTGCTGAAAGAACATGGCCTAGGAATGCCACTTCCTTCAACCGTAACTCGCACTTGCTGAATTTGGCATACAATCGGTGCTCACGCAGCCTTGCCCAACACAAGCTTAAGATGCTCAAGATGCTCTTCTTCACTCTTGGAGTAGATAAGGATGTCATCGATGAATACCACCACAAACCTATCCAAATACTCCATGAATACCGAGTTCATAAGATTCATGAATAAAGCAGGAGCATTAGTCAAACCAAAAGACATGACGGTGTACTCGTAAAGGCCATAACGAGTAGCAAAGGCCGCCTTAGGGATATCCTCGCCCCGATCCCGACTTGATGATAGCCCACCTCAAGTCAATCTTGAGAAGACTCGTGTCTGGCCAATTGATCGAAAAGATCATCAATACGGGCAAAGGATACTTGTTCTTACCACACCTCATTAAGCTTGACGGTAATCAACACACATGCGCAAGGTCTTGTCCTTCTTCTTCACAAAGATAATCGACAACCCCAAGGAGATGAGCTAGGACGGATAAAACCCTTCTCTTGTAGCTCACCCACCGCTTCTTCACTCCTCCAACTCATTAGGAGGCATGCGACACGGCCTCTTAGAAATAGGGGCTGCACGGCAAAGAACTCGATCACAAACTCCAGATCTCGAATCGAGGCATCCCGCAAGTCTTCGAAAACATCCACGAACTCACATACCGTGGCACGCCCCGATCTCCAATGCCGCTTTGCTTCAAGGACATAAAGATGGGGTTCGCAATCGCGTGAAAACCCCACTTGTTCACCAAGGATCGTGAGGTAGACAATCTTCCCGGCACAATCGATTTGCCCCAAGTGTTGGGACAACCAATCCATGCCAAGAATCACATCCAAGCGCCGCCGAGTCGAGTAGGATAAGACTCGCCAAGAATCCCACTCCTTCGATGTGGATAGGGACATCCCAAGATACTTGGTCGCCTCATTTCCAACCCGAGAGCGAATCAGCAGTGGAATCCCCGAGGAACACAAAGAAGTCCACAATCAACAAAGAAAAGACCTCAAATAAAAGAATGCGAAGCTCCAGAGTCAAATAAAATCAGTAGCAGATGTAAATTAACAAGGAGCGCATCCAACACAACGCCGCGCGCCTCGTGCCTCCTCACCGAGATGTGGTTGACTCGACCACTCCCGACACCCGGGTCTTCTCGATCACCTTCTCGTCGTGTGTGACCATTCCCGCCCTCCATTAGGACGAGGGGCCGCCTGCACTCTCGAGGGCAATCGCAGCATAATGGCCCTTCTTGTTGCAAAGCGGCAGTAACATCGCACCAAGGCGGCGAGCGCAACTCGCCGCCGGGTCGCAGTGCACGTGGTGAAACACGCCGTGGGGACGAGCAATCGTGCCGACGCCTTGGCGGTGGTGAAGCCAAAGCACGAGCCCCGTGTGGGCCCAACACGGGACGAGTGAGGCCACCGCAGGCACCGATGTGCCTCCCACTTGCGCTATGACTCACTCAGCCGCTTTCGCTTTGTGCTCGGCGACGATGGCCTTGTCAACCAAGGCCCGAAAGTCGCAAAGTCCACTATAGATAGCTTGTCCTGCAGCCTCCTGACAACCCATCCATGAACTTCTCCCGCTTAGCCTCATCGAGGCCACCTCTCCCGAGCATAACGAGCCAAGTGGTTGAACTCGTAAAGATACTCCGAGACGCACTTGCGCCCGCTAAGCGCAAGAAACTCCTTCTTCTTGAGCTTCATCAGCCATCGTGCATGTGGGCCCGACGAAAGGCGATCGAAACTCATCCCACGAGACAACGTGGCTCGCGGGCTGCATGGCGAAAGTTCTCCCACCAAGATAGTGCCGCACCTCAAGCCGATGGGATGCAAAGAGTGCCCGCCTCGCCCCGGCATCGAGCGATATTGAGCTTTCGCCAACAAGACGCAGCCAATCATCCGCCGAGTGGATCCTCCGACGAGAGAAAGTGGGTGGTCGTGCGGAGAAACTCCGCAAGCCCACCACGAGACCGTGGCCACCACCTCCGCATCCCGGCGCAGCCGGAGCGAGGTGTTCTCGCAATGACCTCCAAGATACGGGTCTGGTCCATGCGATTCCGCCGATTCGAGCCGTAACCTCACCATGGTCTGAGGAGGGGAAGCTCTCATCGAACCACCCACTGATCGCTATGGTGGTTCTTGTCATCCTGCTCCACAAAAACAAAGTTAAAACACAACTCCGAACAGAGACAAAGAAAACTACTAACCTCTTAACAAAACACTCTTAAAGGCTCAAGTATCAACATAAAATCGCAGCAGGTCATAAAGATAACAACCACCTTCCTGTTATGACTAACTCGTATGGAAAACGAGTAATCATTTGAGAAGACCCAAAATTTCAGCACCAAATTCTAACTCAAAACAGTCCGTAAATCAAGGTATAACCACCTAATATAGTATAGGCATTAGCTAATCTCATATCACTTCTTACCCTTTTATTCCCACAAGTTTTAGTCGAATTATCCTCTCATTTCCTACCTTATTTACTCACCACTAGCTAGCTGTCCAAATTCCTTCCTCCAAGCTCTCATGTTTCTCCCAAAGCCAAGTTAATCGATAAAGGCTGATTTTTGAAAGGAAGAGAGGAACAACTTTTTCAAAACTTAAGTGAGAGTAAGGTGAGATGAGCAAGCTAAGATAGGTAAGAGTAAAATCTGAGAACTTACTTAAGTTTTCGTAAACTATTTGAAAGTAAGTTTTCAAAGTATCCTAGAGGCGACCAAGCTAGGGTTTTACGGTCAAGATGGCTCGATACCAACTTTGTGAGGACCCTGAATATTTAACTAGTAACACTTAACCTCCAAATGGTTCTAGCATTACTAATTAAACATTCTAAGCCTCGATGGGCATATGTTTCCTGCACTGCAACATATGCACATCATCACAAAATTACACATCACTTCCATACAACATACAACGCTAAGTCAACAACGACATACATAAAGTAAAGTTATTACAAAAGAGAGCCGACCGCCAAATATAACAATATACAAGAATGACAATGAAGCAAAAGTGCCATAAGATGGCTAGAACAAAAGTCGACCTGGTTAGCCATACACCCACAAGGCAACCGACCGCCGCTAAGCTTGTCGCTCCGCAAGCTACCACAACACACCACAAAAGTGAGGCCTTTCGTGCTCACCTCCTTCCTCTCGCAACAAAACAATTAAGCATAACATCCGA
This sequence comes from Ampelocalamus luodianensis, assembly GCA_036346255.1. Classification (NCBI taxonomy): domain Eukaryota; kingdom Viridiplantae; phylum Streptophyta; class Magnoliopsida; order Poales; family Poaceae; genus Ampelocalamus; species Ampelocalamus luodianensis. Next base: position 79,049 of record JAYEVH010000254.1, on the reverse strand, counting down.
GCACAAAGATTGTCTTTGTACCGCAAGATCGACGTGTGGAATAGCAGACCTATTCATAACTACATGCAAGCTTGTTTAGGTGGAGGTTGTATGTCTCATTTTGCATGAAGCCAACTTTATTTGCAATAATGTAATACATTTAAAAGCAAGTTTGCAATTCTGTTTTTAATGTTGAAATAACAAAGAATAAAGATACATACAAGTAACCACCGGAAGTGACTATCCCAATAGCCACCACAACATAGCACCTAATCCCGATTCGCACCACCCATCAAGTTTTAATTTAAAAGGTTGTAGTCTAACTCTTGAAAGACCTCCCCAAGCGTGTCCATAACCTAGACGAGGCTATTCGAATAGTTTTAACCTCGCAGGTGTACCAATGTACCCACACCTGCATCGCTTTAAGCCAAAAGCACACTTCCGTAGGTATGCCGCACGGCTAAGTCCTACGAGACGCCCAATATTGTGTATGAACTACGAGCCGCTCGATGGGTAGAAACACCATACGCTTACATTGCAAGCCGAAAGACAACAAATCCCATCCCGGTGAAGTCTTTCTGACACTACAATGCTCCCAACACCATCCTCTCCGCGACCTCCCGCGACCCGAGCCAATACACGCCAAAGTACTAAGTCAAGAGAGGTCCCATACCTCTAGTGTGGTTAGCACGCTAAAATGCTTGGTTTAGTGTAACAAGATGTTCGGTCCTGGTGACTTAGGCACCAATCCACCACACCCGAGAATCACACCAACATACCATTGTGCCCAAGTCTAAATCATTTTGCTTTTAGTTTTAGTTTTCACAAGTAGACATGGCACAAGGTGGAAATCATAAATCATAATAAGTTTTAGATCAAGGTTATCGACAAGTCGATAACCGCCATTTCTACCGGCTAAGCATGGCTAAGCAATTAATTCGCAACTACTAAGTGACAAGAGCCCATCCACGAACTCTAAATCACAGCAAGTAACCTAGGCTCATGGTAGTAGAGGATAATCATTTGCTAAGGAAATGCATCTACTAGGCCAACTATTAAAACAAAGTAGCAATGCATACATAGAATTTGTAATCAACATAAATACTTAAAATACTGGGATTAACATGATCAAACCGCTTGCCTTCTTGCTGCTGCTCAATTGGTTATGGAGGATCGTTTCTGGATTACCGCAAATGTCTAATCCTAAGCGAAAGTCAAAAGAACCAAGAACAACCAATAAGACGAACCACAAATAAACAAAAGAGCAAGCAAAACTTAACCAAATGCGATTTAAATTTACACATAAGGTAGAATACGAATATACCTAGACATAGAAACTGAAAACCTAATTTGGATTTGTGGTGCAAAAGATATTGCCTAAACATACAATTTCTACCATAATTAACACTGTAGCAAAATATTTTCTAGAAAGATTTTGAAGCTGAAATTTTTATGGTAGCTACCTACTGGTATTGAAATAACCCATATAAAATTTCAGGTCATTTGGAGTTAAAGTGATTTAGTTATGATTTTTCTAAGATGCAAAATTGGCATAATGCACTTTCCAGAGCATAAATATGTTCAAAGCTAATTTTACAAAGTGAAGTATACCAACAGAGGGTTCTCTAGAATTTATCATATATATTTTGCATTTACAGAGAATTACTGTGCATTTTATAAGTCTCCTAGAATTTTCTAAATGTTTGAAAATAGGTACTAAATCATTAACCAAGGTTTTCACACAATCTTGGACCTACCATCATTTTTATATTAACATTGGGTTAATAACAAATTTATCAAAGTTGGAATTATTCATTTTGGACATACACAGAGCAAGATATGCATTTTCTAAAGTTTTATTCATTTTCCGAATATTCAAAATGACAAATCAAGTTATTCCTAGTTATGCAATTTTCACATCGAACATGCTCAATTCCATTTTTATAATAAACTAAAGTGATAACATAATTTATTACAGCTTGGAATTAACCAAAAGCGCTTAAAATGAATTAGTTATGAGTTTCTAAAGTTTTTACATCATTTCCAGCTTGTTAAACAATTACTTACCAAATACGTAACAACCCTAATAACAGTAAAATGACGTGGACCATTCTCCACCCTTGATCGAAAATCCTACGGCTCACGCGCCGAAACAAAAGCAAGACGCCGCGAAAAGTCACTAGAAGCCCACCGTTGGATCAAGATCCAACGACCCAAACGAGTGCATGCAACCGGACGATGCGGTTGTTCTCGGAACTACGCACCGCAGATCTAAAGATGAACGGCTTAGAACCCACATCTAACCTGGAAGGTCCGATTGCACACATGATCTCACCGCAGATCGCAAGATGGACGGTCCCAGATGATGAGGGGAACCGATGGTCCGAACGCATACAAGATCTAGGCCGCTGATCAAGGGATCGACGGTGGCTATTGATTGAAGTTCAAAAGAGGTAATCGACGGGTGGGACCGCATGTCGCTGACTACGAGTCACGACCGCAATGATTTAACCAACGCACACAGCCGCGACCGGGCCCACAAGTCGCGACTGCAGGTATGGTTAAGACCAAATTAATGATTCTAATGATTGACATTAAATAGACTCTTATGATCACGAGATTTGATCTTAATCCTCGCCCACCAACAATAATCAGCAGGTTAATTCGACAAATGATTAAATGCCGACTCATTTAATTAAGCAATGATTGACATTAATGATGTCCGAACAAAGCGGAGTGAACCGTAGATTGATTTAAGGATATTGGGCCCACCGTCGCTGGCTCAATAATAATGACTAAGACACAATTAATAACTAATGATTGGTAATTAATGCGCCCTAATGAGTCGACGGTAAAACGGAGCGCTGCGCTTGCAAAACCCGAGTGGCTTCAACGGCGAATCGCCGGCGACACAAGCGCGCGGCGCCACCAAGTACTAAAATGGAATCGCAATAGCACAACGAGTCTAATGGTAGCATTCTCGCGCGCGAGGATCGAACGCCGCCAGCCGGAAATGAAAACGGAGCTTTATCGCTAAACATGAAAATAGCGAAAGCTCCGCCATGGGTCCAAGGAAGCGGTGCCGAGCTTTAAGGACTAATAAGAAGCTACCTTAGCGACTAGAAGCTTCAAGATGGCCGAGATGCTTGATCAAGGTGAAAGCTCACTGACTTGAAGAAGAAGGTTCAAATTGACACCCCGAGCCAAATGAGTGATACCAGTATCAAAATAGCTTCATTATGATCCACGTAAGCTATAAGAGCAAAGAATTGAAAATGGAGCACTCACTGAAATGAGGAAGAAGATGACCAATTGGCCGAATTTGAACAAACCCCAAATTGACAATTCTGAGAATCAATTCCAAAATTAAGTGAGGGGAAATGTTCAAGGTGATAAATAGATGAGGTTAGGGCAAAGAAACATGAAGGAGGACCACTGAACACCAAGAACATCAATGGAGCTCCACGGGTCAACAATGGCGATTTGCCATTTTTGAGGTATTAAGCTCCAATGCTGTGAGTGAAGCTTGGTGGTGGTCTAAAGAGATACTAGGAAGCAATGAGGGTGCTTATAAAGCCACGAAAGTGTTAGGTTTGCACCCTCCTCTCTCAAGCGGCAAAACACAAAGCACCACGCACTCACGACAAGGAAAGAGGTGAAGACGTGCATTAGGGCATGGCCTAGCTCTGTACCTCCCATACTCCTATCGTAGGCTAGGTGGCTTTAGGAGCAAGAAATGACCTCACCATGCCTTGCAATCGCTTCGCACGGCGGAGGTTGAAGATGACCAATAAAAAGCTCAAGCGATTCTCGACCCTACGATTTAAATCGGACGCCACGAAAGCACCACGCTCCCGTGTTTAAAACACAACGGGAGATTGCGAGCCTTCGATTAGAAATGGATGGCTCGATTGCCCCACGCCGCAATTCTTATTTACAACGAAGTAGACGCGAGCGTTGGATCCTAATCCAACGGCTCGATTCAAAAATGCAACCGAGGGTCCGAAAGTCTCGGCGATCTCGACGGTTGGATGGAGATCTAACGGTTGACAATCAACCTTGCAACCGGAAAGTCCAAGTCTTACACGCGCGCGCGGCCGTGCGATTTAGATCTAACGGCGAGATCGATTGCGCTTTTAAAGAGTGGCTCGGTGCGCTTAGTTGATCGACTAAGTCGATTGGCTCGAGCCCGAGTCCGACTCGAACCCAAGTAATAAGAAACAAGTTTGATTTTGAAAAGGACAGAGACTTTGAAAGATTTATTTGAGGCAGCAAAATAACTCCAAAAATTATGAAAATTTTACAGGAGCTTGCTAACTCAGATATTAACCTTGTGTAAAATTCTCGAGATTTTTATGCTGCGAATAAATCTCAAAAATTTCTGCAAGGCTCTGCTTTAATGTTTGATGAGAGTCAAACAGGTTTGATGAGAGTCAAACAGTTTGATCGCTTCTAAAATTTTCAAACAATTTCTAAAAATTGTGAGATTTTTCAGAGGGGTCACATACCATCACAGAGACTTAGGAAAAATATTTCCAGAGGATGATCATAAGATTTGACAAGATTGTTTTTGGAATAACAAGATTTGGATCAACAAGACTTGTGACAATGTATTTCCATAATTCCTTGTACAAGAATTTCTTGGCACCACAGGAATTACATGATGTAAGAAAAAGTTTTAATTTCTACTGATTTTCTTACATTTGAAACACAAGCCCAAAATTGGGATGTTACAGTCATTTTATTAGGACACAGTTAATACCCAATCATTGCTTGTATTAATGGCGTCTTAACCTGGCCAGATGTCTCACTGACATGTGGGCCCGTAAGCCTAAAGCAGAAAACCAGAAGTCATTAGGGCGGATTTTGGGTTCATTTATTGCGATCATTGTTAGCAATAAATGCGTCCAAATTACCTTTTGTCATCGACAAGTGGGCCCTCGTCTCTAATTGCCTCGCTCAAAATCTTTAGGACACATTAATTGCTAATCATCACTAATCATTGGTCATTAGTAATTAATTAGTTGTCCTAAAAGCCTCTTTAAGTCATCGCAGTGTGGGCCCACGCACGTGGCACGCGTGTGTTAAATCTCGCATGTGTGACTCTCGATCACCGACATGCGCCCACGTGTCGGACTCCAGATTGCACTTCGATCTTGGACCACCGCCCATTTCGCGATCTGCGCCCGCATCTTGTATGCGTATTCTGACCATCCTGCTCTCATCATCATCGGACCGTCCATCTCGTGATCTCGCGTTGAGATCATGTGTGCAATCGGACCTTCCGGCTAGATTTGGGTTCGAGCCGCTCATCTTTAGATCTGCGGTCGGTGGTTCGCCGAGGTAATCGCATCCTCCCGCTGCATGCTTCCTCGTGAGCCGCTGGATCTTGATCCAACGGTGGGTTTATTATGAATCGCGCGCGCGCTGCTTTTCCGTCGCGTGTGGCTCGTTGAATTTCGCAGACGACGCCCACGAGCGCCCACGCCGCTTATTGTCGGTTGGGTTGGTTTTTATTTACGTAAGTAATTATTTATCAACCAAAATTGTATCAAAACTTTAGAAATGCATAACTAAATCTAGATAAGTCCTTTTTACATGAAACCAACTGTAATAAATTTGTATTCCACTAAAGTTTAATATAAAAATGCTTTTAGCTATGCTTCTGTAGTAGAAAATTCTGTAATCTTTAATAGCTTGTTTTCTGCTATTTTTATATATTCCAGAATTATATTAAAACTTGGAAAATGCATATCTTTTTCTGGATATCTGTAAATTGAATGATTTTAACTTTGATAAATTTGTTATTAACTAAACTTTAATCTAAAAATGGGGATAGGTCTAAATCAGCACCAGAAAAATATGTTAATAGATTTAACCTTATTAGTAGCAATCAATTAAAAATTCATTTAATATTGTAATAGGCACCAATAATTCCCTGTAAATTCTAAAAATATAAATTTGATGTTAGGAAATCCCTCAGTTATCATACAATGATATGGAATGGGTTTTTGCACAAGTTTATATTTCTGGAAAGTGCATTATGTTAGTTTTGCATCTTAGAAAAATCATAACTAAATCATTTCAACTCCAAATGACCTGAAATTTTATATGGGTTACCACTATCCCAGTGGGTAGCTACCATAAAAATTTCAGCTTCAAAACCTTTCTAGAAAATGTTTTTGCTACAGTGCTAATTATGGCCGAAAATGTGTTTTTAGGCAATATCTTTTGCACCACAAATCCAAATTAGGTTTTTCCAGTTTCTATGTCTAGGTATATTCGTATTCTACCCTATGTATAAATTTCGTCGCATTTGGATAATTTTTGCTTGCTCAATTGTTTAATTGTGGCTCATCTTATTGGTTGTTCTTGGCTCTTTTTGCTTTTCGCTTAGGATTCGACATTTGCGGTAATCCCGAGAGTGACCCTCCACAACAAATTGAGCAACAGCAAGAAGGCAAGCAGTTTGATCATGTTAATCCCAGTATTTTAAGTATTTATGTTGATTACAAATTCTATGTATGCATTGCTACTTTGTTTTAATAGTTGGCCTAGTAGATGCATTTCCTTAGCAAATGATTATCCTCTACTACCATGAGCCTAGGTTACTTGCTGTGATTTAGAGTTCGTGGATGGGCTCTTGTCACTTAGTAGTTGCGAATTAATTGCTTAGCCATGCTTAGCTTCGTAGAATGGGCTGTTATCGACTTGTCGATAACCTTGATCACACAAAACTTATTATGATTATGATTTTCACCTTGTGCCATGTCTACTTATGAAAACTAAAATCGAAAGCAAAATGATTTAGACTTGGGCACAATGGTATGTTGGTGTGATTTTCGGTGTGACTGGAATGGTGCCCGAGTCAACAAGGACCAAACATCTTGTTACACTAAACCAAGCATTTTAGCGTGCTAACCACATTAGAGGGTATGGGACCTCTCTTGACTTAGTACTTTGGCGTGTATTGCCCTCTGGTCGCAGGAGGTCGCAGGAGGGATGGTGTTGGGAGCATTGTAGTGTCCGAAAGACTTCACCCGTGATGGGATTTGTTGTCTTTCGCTTGCGCAGTAAGCGTATGGTGTTTCTACCCATACGAGCTGCTCGTGGTTGATACACAATATTGGAAAAAGTCTCGTAGGACTTAGCCGTACAAAGATACCTTCTGAAGTGTGCTTTGTGGCTTAAAGGCGGCCCAAGTGTGGGTACATTGGTACACCCCAGAGGTTAAAACTATTCGAATAGCCTCGCCCTAGGTTATGGACACGCTTGGCAAGGTCTTTCAAGAGTTAGACTACAACCTTTTAAATTAAAACTTGATGGGTGGTACGAATCGGGGTTCGTGTTATGTTGTGGTGACTATTGGGATAGTCACTTCTGTGGTTACTTGTATGTATCTTTACTTCATCACTTTGATAACTAAACAGATTTGCAAACTTGCTTTTAAAATGTATTACATTATTGCAAATAAAGTTGGCTTCATGCAAATGAGACATACAACCTCCACCTAAATAAGCTTGCATGTAGTTTATGAATAGGTCCGCTATTCCACACGTCGATCTTAAGGTACAAAGACAATCTTTGTACTCAGTTGCTATGCTTAATTGTTTTGTTGCAGAGGAAGAAGGTGAGCTCGAGGGCCTCACTTTTGTGAGCTGTGTTGTGGTAGCTTATGGGCGACTAGCTTAGCGGCCTGGTCGGTTGCCTTGTGGGTGTGTGGCTAACCGGCGACTTTTGTTCTAGCCATCTTATGACGCTTTGCTCACTGTCATTCTTGTATAATGTTCTATTTGGCCGGTCGGCTCTCTTTTGTAATAACTTTACTTTATGTATTTCGTTGTTGAACTTAGTGATATATGTTGTATGGAAATGATGTGTAATTTTGTGATGATGTGCATATGCTGCAATTCTGGGAAGCATATGTTCATCGAGGCTTAGAATGTTTAATTAGTAATGCTAGAACCAATTGGAGGTTAAATGTTACTAGTTAAATATTCCGGGTCCTCACATAGAAACAAGAATCACTTCATTTGGATTTAGCATGAAAAAGTTATGGCTAAACTAAGTTCTCTCAGCCTGAAAAATCCTAATTAAATTAATTTGTTACTGTTCATGGCGAAAATTTCTACAATGATCTGGAACCTGAAATTTTTATAGTAGGTAGATAAGGTCATCCTAACAACAGCAAAACTGAGTTTGCACAATTTGGAGTTGAAATAAATTATTAATGATTTTTCTAAGTTCTAAAACTAGTAGATCATTAATTTCAGTGGCAAGGATCATATGAAGACCTATTCTATATTACAGTACATTCCTAGTGGGTTTTAACAAAACTTAGTTTGCTCAGTTTGGAATTACAAAGAATAAGTTATGCATTTTACCAATTTTTAATGAATTTCTAGACAACATTTTCACTAAACAAGATCATGTAGTTTATATCATTTTCTGCTACCTAATAGTGCGTAAATTCATTCTCAAATTAAAGTTCATTCTATAACAGAGCTACGACAACTGGAATCATTCAAAAAGGAGTTAAAAAGACAAAATTATGCACTTTTGAAATTTGAAACATTAAAAGACTTAGAAAATTTGAGCTCTCGGGAGGTCCAAATGAACTGAAGGAAAAAGGAGAGGTCGTGGGCCGTTGATCTTGCATCGCAAGGCCACGGACCTCGAAGCACAGCGCACAAAAGACCTCCTCCCGCACTAGGGAGGTCTAGACCGTTGAGATTGGATCCAACGGCCACGACCAGTGCATGCATAGCGCACGCAAAGGAGGTCCTCGCGCCTAACGGAGGTCGTGACCGTCAGATCGAGATCTCGCGGTCCCGAGCACTAGGGGAGGTCCTGTAACATCCCCATTTTCAACTTGTGTTTCAAATGTAAGAAAATGAGTAGAAATTAAAACTTTTTCTTACTCCCTTCTGTGGTCGAACTTTTCTGAAATTCTTGCAAAGGAGTTTTGGGAAATGCAAAATCAAAACCTTCAATTCTCTCAAGGCAAAGATCATCTTGTCAAATCTTGTGATAATGCTCAAATATTTTTCCTGGGTTCTAGGGTTGCTTGGTGGCACCTCTGAATTATTTCCTAATTTTTGGAAATGATTTGAAACAGCTTTAGAGGCAAGTCAAACCTGGTCAAACCCAGAGATAACGTTCGGAATTTCTTGAGGAAACTCTAGCACACCAAAATCTCTGAAAATTTTATGGGAGGTTAATCCTAAACTCAGGAAGCTCCAGTTAAAATTTCATCAAGTTTGGAGTTGATTTGATACCTTAATTAATTCCCAAAGCCTCACCGCAATTCAAACTCCAACCAGTGCATCGCTCCTCGGGCTCAAGTAAGACTCGAGCCTGTTCTACTTCGTGGTCCGACTCAGCCCTCTCGCACGCTCGCTCGAGCCGCTTTTCTATCTCGATCGGTGGTCCCGCCACCTCCCGGTCTTCTTCCTCCTCCGTCGCGCTTTGTGTGCGTGCGGGAGCAAAGTCACGAGAGAGCGAGGCCTTGTCACCTCAGTGAAGCCTTTAAACGGCTCCTCTGTGCGCATTTATTGCACACCATGCGACCCCAAGTCCATTTTCCACCTTCTCCGTCACTTGAGCGACCGCACGTTGCTATGGACTTGAGCTCGCCCATGAGCATGCGCCGTGCTCTTTTTCCCTCTCGCTACTTAACACCCGCTCTCCTTCTTTGCCCTCCTTTCACTTTTCCGCAACCCCGGTTGGCACCTCTCTTCTCGCTTGAGCTCAATCGCCAAGATCACCCTTGGCCGCCATTATCGAGCTTGAGCTCTGGTGCAGCCGGTGCTCCAGTGGCTCTTTCTTCAAACTTTGCTCCGCTCCTTCCTCTGGTCCCCGGAGTGTTGACACTAATCCTATTTCGTTTGTGTCTTGAGCCTCTTCCGACCCGGATTCCCCCTTTTCTGAAAATCGCCGCTTCGTCCTCCTCTCCGTGAAGGTGGCTCCTCCTTCAATTATGTGTTCCGTGTCTTTCGTGGACCTCCTGAAGTTATCATCACCATTGCTTGGTCCTCTATTGCTCAGATTGCTTGCCCGCGTTGTCTTCCTCGGCCCGGTGGCGATCGTCGTCGCTGAACTCCTCGACCTCCCTTGGACCTCCTCTGGGCCCAGGTGAGTTCACAATGACCTCCTGTAGCTTAAGCACTCGATAGCTTAGGTCTCGGCGAAGTCTTTCTCGGTTTTCACTTTTCCCGTACTTGATCTCCGCCTCGTCGGGCTCGCCGCGATATGGGTCGTGTCCGGCGACATTTGTGCCCTCAAAATGTTCGCAATGGTATTGCGAACATTTTTGCCCCGATGACCGCGCGCGCGTGGTCGTGGTCGCCGGCGACGAGATGGTGACCATAGCCGGTGTCCTGGTCTGTTGTCGTATTTTTGTCAAGTCACTGGACCTCCTCGGGGTCATCGTGACCCTCCAGGACCTCCCCGTGTTAGATTCGCACCGTGGGATCTTGTCGGCAAAACTCTAGCTCCCAAGACCTCATCGATCTAATCCTAGCCCTTAATGACCTCTTCATGGTTGATCTGGACCCTTAGATCTCCTAGTCTAAGTCCTTAGCCGCCAGGACCTCCCACCATTTGGAATCCTGGCCGTTGAAGACCTCCATAGGTAAAAACCCAGCCGTTAAGATCACCCTCCGCCTTGGGGTCCTCTTTGCAAAAGACCTCCTTGAGGTCCTCTGGCAAAAGGTCACCCCGGCCGCTTTTGTCAAAACCACCATCTTGAACCACCTCTCGAGGTCCTCATTGCAAAAGACCACCCCTGACCTTTTGTAAAGAAAACCATCAAAACCACCCCCAGGGTCCTCTTTGCAAAAGAACAACCCTTGGTCTTTTGTAAAGAGAACCTCGTGACCTCCTCGTCTTGGTCTTAATCGTGAGGACCTCCCGCCTAGATCTGGACCGCTCAGACCTCTCCCATGGAGATCCGAGCCATCCAGATCTCTCCTGTCAAAGCGCTGTTGGAGGACCTCCCAGGAAATCTCGACCGTTAGGACCTCCTCGGTGAGATCCTAGCCGCCAAGACCTCTCGTCAAGCTCACCGCTTAGGTCCTCTCTCCGCTCGGATCTAGACCGTTAGGACCTCCTCGGGAGATCTTAACCGCCCGCACCTCCTCCCTTAGCGAGATAGCCGTCGACCTCCCTAGTGCGCGAGGACCTCCTTCGCGGTGTCTTTGTGCATCTCGGTGGTGGAGCCGTTGGATTCAATATCAACGGCTAAGACCTCTCTAAGCGCGGCAAGGTCTTTGCGCCCGGTGCTCGTGCTGGGTTTTGAGATTCGAGATCGTGAGCCGTGCGATCTTTGATCAACGCCCACGACCTCCCGATTTTTATTGGTTTTCAGATTTAGTTCCAGAGCTTTTATTTGCACATATTAATTGTTTTAAACCTCAAAATTGCATATCTTTTTCTCTATAGCTCAAAATTTAACAAACTAAAGTTCTATAAATGCATCTGTTAAAGTACTTTAGCTTAGTATAGGTTTTGGCAAGAGTCTTTAATACTGAAATTAATCATGTCTTAGATTTATAACTTAGAAAATCATAACTAAATCATTTTAACTCAAATGACCTGAAATTTTATATGGGTTACCACTATACCAGTAGGTAGCTACCATAAAAATTTCAGCTTCAAAATCTTTCTAGAAAATGTTTTGCTACAGTGCTAATTATGGTAGAAAATAGGTTTTAGAGAATATCTTTTGCACCACAAATCCAAATTAGGTTTTTCCAGTTTCTATGTCTAGGTATATTCGTATTTTACCTTGTGTATAAATTTACACGCATTTGGATAATTTTTGCTTGCTCTTTTGTTTAAGTGTTGCTCATCTTATTGGTTGTTTTCGCTCTTTCGCTTAGGATTCGACATTTGCGGTAACCCCGAGAACGACCCTCCGCAACAAATTGAGCAACAACAAGCGAATAAGCAGTTTGATCATTTCCCATTGATCCCATTACTTTTAAAGTCTAATATTTTGTTTAACTTCTATGTATGCATTGCTATTTTGTTGTTAAATTGATTAGTTAATCCTCTAGTTGCATAATCTGAGGTAAATGATTATCCTCTACTACCCGAGCCTAGGTTATTTCTTTGTGATTAGAGTTCGTTGGATGAGCTCTTGTCACTTAGTAGATTTTCGAATAAATATTGCTTAGCCATGCCTAGTATCGGTAGTATTGGGCGATCATCGACTTAGTCGATGATCTTGATCACACAAATACTTATACTACTCTATTATGTCCAACCCTTGTGTTTTATTGATTTACAAATCAAAACCGAAAACAAAACTATATCTTGACTTGGGCACAATGGTATGTTGATGTGATCTGTTGGGTGTGTTGGAATGGTGCCTAAGTCCCCAAGGACCGAGTTACTTGTGTCACTAAGCCAAGCGCTTATTGCGTGCTAACCACACGAGGGGATATGGAACCTCTCTTGACTAAGTACTTTGGGAGGTGTTAATTATGAGTGGTTGGTGGGTGTGTTCTTGTGTGTGTGTTGTGGTGTTGGAGGAGCATTAGCAGTAGGTTAGGTGTCTAAGGTGTCCTTCTCCGTGGAGTTCGCTCTTAATTAGCATCGTCCATTGGAAAGCGTCTTGTTAGACTTAGCCATGCCCGCATACCAAAGGAAGTGTGCTAACCGTGGTCGGTGGAAAGGCGGTCTATCGTGTGGGTACATTGGTACACCCCTGCAGGGTTAAAACTATTCGAATAGCCTCGTCCTAGGTTATGGACATGCTTGGTAAGGTCGTGCAAGAACTAGACTACAACCTTTTAAAAACTCAAACTTGACATGGGTGGTATGAAGGGGTACTTCATGCTATTGTTGTGGTGACTATGGGCTAGTCACTTCTAGGTTGGTGTTGTCATCTATCTATTGTTATAATTGTCTCTCTTTTATTTGAACAATAAAAGTTAATTGCAAACTTGCTTTGAATCTATTACCTTATTGCAAATGAAACTTGCTTTATGCTGAAAATAAGTCGAGCCTCATCCACTTACATAAAGCTTGCATGTAGTTAATTATAGTTACATTATCTCACACGTCAGTCTTGCAGTACAAAAACAAGTTTTGTACTCATCCGCTTGCTTAATATTAACTATTGCAGAGGAAGAAGGTGAGCCCCAAGGGCCTCACTTTTGTGAGTCAGTGTTCTTGTGCTGTTTGGGACGATTAGCTTGGCGGTCCTGTTGGTTGCCTTGTGGGTTAAAGGCACACCGATTGACTTTTGTTTATCGCCATCTTATGGCCATTTTGCTTCATTGTGTATTTACTTATTTGAATGACTGTTGGCGGTCAGCCTCTCTTTTGTAATAACTCTCTTTATATTATCTATGTCTTTCGCTTGTTGCTTTTGCTTGGCTCTATGTGTATGAATGGAATTGATGCATAATTTTGTAACGGTGTGTATATCGCAGTTACAGGAAGTATACATATCTCGAGGCTTAGTTTATTTGATTTGTACTTGTTAGGACCAAGTGGATGGTTAAGCAAAGAGCCGAATAAACCGGGGTCCTCACAAAGTTGGTATCAGAGCCATTCCGACCGTAGTAACCCAAGCTTGGTCGTCCTTAGGATATTTTGGAAAACTTAATTTCAAAGTATCAAATAATTTATGAAAGCTTAAGTAAGTTCTCAGATTTTACTCCTTACCTATCTTAGCTTTCTATCTCACCTTGCTCTAATTTGATTTTTAAAAGTTGTTTTCCTCTCTTTCCCTCTAAAGATAGTTGTTATCGATTAATTGGGTTTTGGGACCAATGAGTTTGGCAAATTGAAGTGTTAGCTGCCCTCTACAAGGTTTTGAAGCTTAGAGTTGAAGATTTCAATTAGGAGGCTTGGATGCAAAATCTGGACAGCAATCATTCAGTTTCCGGACAGCAAGCTCAAAGGTTTCTAAATAGGGTAGAAAATGAGAGGATAATCAACTAAAACTTGTGGGAATAAAAGGGTATGATGTGATACTAGTTAGCTAAGTACCTAACGCTATTTTTGCCGCCTTAACTTTGCTCTTGTGTAGTGTTAGATTTGTTGTAAGGTGCTGAAATTTTTACCTTCTGACACTATTACTCGTTCATTCAATACGGGTTAATGGCATTGAGAAGTTGAGCTTGGTTTAATGATTTCTTTGCTGTTTCAGAGCTTCTTGGGAAACATTTAAAGTTGTTGCTTGCTGTTTTTGGCTTTCGGTTAGGGTGATATCTCATTCCCCTAATCGTTAGCTTTTCGCTTTCATCAACTTCTAGTCTTATTGTTTTGGTTGCTAACCTAAATTTCTTGAACCAGGATGGCTGGAGGTACTCGTAGCGGTCGTGGTCGGCCTATGGTTTGGATGAGGAGCTCCCGCCTCCTCCGACCATGGTGAGGTCCTTCTTCGATCGAGCGCAACTGCTCAGAGGACGGAGGGTCTGCTGGATGTTATTGCGCGCAACACCTCCGCCTCGACGACTGCCTCGGGATCCGGCGGCGGACATCGATCTCGTGGGGCCTTGCGGAAGTTTCTTACTTTCGGCCCCACGCGTTCTCGTGTCCGAGGACCCATTGGGCGGGATGACGGCTGCGTCGTCAAGTTGAGCGTAAGCTCGGCGTTGCTCGATCTGGACCAGACAGCAGGGCACTCTTTGCCTCCCATCGGCTTCGGGGGCACTCTCTGGTGGGAGAACTTCTTGGCCATGCAGCGCCGCCGCCACATCGCTCTTGGGATGAGTTCGGACGGCGTTCCGTCGAGCTCACATCCTGCCGCTTGATGAAGTCAAGAAGAAGGAGTTTCGCGCTCAAGCAAGGGCGTAAGTCGCTGATGGAGTACTGCACGAGTTCAACCACTTGGCTCGTTATGCTCCATCTGAGGTGGCCACTGATGAGGCCAAGCAGGAGAAGTTCATGGAGGGTTTGTCTGAGGAGCTGCAAGACAGGCTCTCCATTGTGGACTTTGCTGACTTCCAGGCCTTGGTGGACAAGGCCATTGTTGCTGAGCACAAGGCCAAGGCGCTGGGCGAGTCCATAGCGCAAGTGGGAGGCCCGGCCGGCGCAGGGCGGCCTCTCCGTCCCGTGTCGCCTACCCGGGGGCCCGTTCGTGGCTTCACTACCACCGAGGCCGCCAAAGACAGCTCCTCGCCATCCGCAGTCGTGCCCCGATCCACGTGCGCTGCGAACAGCGAGGTGGCCCCGCAATCCGGCTGCCGGGGTCACTTGCTTTTCATGCAACCAGAAGGGGCATTATGCCAATAGTTGCCCTAACAGGACTGGAGCGGCCCCTCGTCCTAATGGAGGACGCGGGCAGGGAGGTGGTCCTCCCCAGGATCAGAAGGTTGTCCCCGCTACCCAAGGCGTGGGTAGTGGCCGCGTCAACCTCATCTCCGCGGAGGAGGCACAGAGGCACCGCGTCGTGTTGGGTACCCTTCTGGTTAACTCTTTCCTGCTCTGATTTTGTTTGATTCAGGCGCATCTCATTCGTTTGTTTCTGAGTCTTTTGCTGCTGTAGGAGGTCTTCTTTTTACTCCATTGTTGGTCCCGCTGCTCATTCGCTCTCCCGGTTCGGAGTTGAGAGCTGAGTCTGAGTGTAGGGATGTCCCTGTTGAGATAGAAGGGGTAGGATTCTTGGCAAACCTTATCCTCCTTCGATCGGCGAGCTTAGATGTAATCCTAGGCATGGATTGGTTGTCTCGGCACATGGGACAAATTGATTGCGCTAGGAGGCTCATCTATCTCACGATCCTTACGGCGGCGTTCGCTTTCACCGAAGGCTGCAGGTCCGCATCTCTTCGCGCTCGGCGAAGCCACTCTAGATATTAGTGAAGTCCCGGTGGTATGTGACTTTGTTGATGTCTTCCCGACGACCTTCGGGGATGCCACGATTCGAGACCTCGAGTTTGTCATTGAGTTGGTTCCGTGCATCGCCCGATCTCGAAGAGGCCTTGCGAATGGACCCAATCGAGTTGGTGGAGTTGAAGAAGCGGTGAGTGAGCTTCAAGAGAAGGGTTTCATCCGCCTCTAGCTCATCTCCTTGGGGATGCTCGGCAATCTTTGTCCCGAAAGGACAAGGCAGCTGCGCATGTGTGTTGATTACCGTCCACTTAATGAAGTAACGGTAAAGAACAAGTACCCTTTGCCCGTGTCGACGATCTCTTGATCAATTAACTGGAGCTCGAGTTTTCTCCAAGATTGATCGAGAGTGGGATATCACCAGTTCGATTCGACCGAGGATATTCCAAAGACGGCTTTTCTACTCGTTATGGCTTGCGAGTATACCGTCATGTCATTCGCTTGACCAATGCTCCGCCTTGTTCATGAACCTCATGAATTCGGTGTTCATGGAGTATTTGGATAGGTTCGTTGTGGTCTTCATCGATGATATCCTTATCTACTCCAAGAGCGATGAAGAACACAGAGCATTTGAGGCTTGTGTTGGGCAAGCTCGTGAGCACCACCGTGTATCGAAGTTCGACAAGTGCGCGTTCTGGTTGAAGGAAGTAGCCTTCTTAGGCCATATTCTTTCGGCAGAGGCGTAGGCGTGGATCCTAGCAAGATCGCGGCGTGCTTTCTGAGTCGACCCACTTGGTCACCGAGTTCGGAGTTTTCTTGGTTTAGCGGGATATTATCGCCGCTTATCGAGAACTTCTCCAAGATAGCGGCCGATGACGGAGTTGCTCAAGAAGGACAAGAAGTTCTCGTGGTCCGCTGATTGCGAGAAAGTTTCCGAGCGCTAAGCGATTGACCACCACTCCGTTCTTGTTCTCCCAATGTCCGTCAAAGCTTGATATCTTTTGTGGCGCTTCGTCGTCGAGGCCTCGGTTGTGTCCTTATGCAAGAAGGCAAGGTAGTGGCCTGCGCGCCAAGGCAACCGAGACCTCATGAACTCAACTATCCTACCCATGACTTGGAGTTGGCCGTGATTCATGCACTTAAGATTTGGCGACATTACCTAATCGGTGTCGTTGTGAAGTGTATTCGGATCACTAAAGCCTAAAGTATTTGTTCACCCAACCAGATCTGAATCTCGGGCAAAGGAGATGGTTGGAGTTGATCAAGGACTATGACATGGGTATTCACTACCATCCGGGCAAGGCCAATGTCGTTGCGGATGCGCTTAGTCGCAAGCGCATTGCAATGCATTGTTGCTTCAGAGCATCGCCCCCTCTTCTAGAGGAGTTTCACGTCTCAACTTGGGTTTGGTTGAGCATGGTTCGCCGCTGCCTTGGTTGTACACCAACCTTGGTGGATCGGATCAAATGCGCTCAGCCATCGGATGTTGGAGTGAACCGCATCAAGGAAAATGTCAAGAATGGAACGACCAAGTGCTTCTCCGTAGATGAGCTTGGTGTCGTGAGGTTCGAACGCGCCTCGTGGTTCCAAAGGACATGGAGTTGCGGATTTGATCCTCCGCGAAGCCCACGATTCTCCGTTATCCATTCATCCGGGGCCACGAAGATGTATCATGATCTCCGGCGAGATTTTGGTGGACCCGAATGAAGAGGGAGATCGCAAGGTTCGTTCGAAAAGCGGCGTGTGTCGTCGTGTCAAGGCGAGCATCAGGCGTCGGTGGGCTGCTACTGACCCTTACTAATTCGGAGTGGAAGTGGGATTCGGTCGGGATGGACTTTATCACTGGTCTACGGTCTCCAAGAAGAATGATGCCATCCGGTCGCGTCATCGATCGATTGACTAAGGTGGCTCATTTTCTTCTGTCAAGACCGACCTTCGAGTGGGTCTTCCGGCGGATCTCTACCTAGCCCGCATCGTGAGTTTGCATGGTGTGCCAAAGACAATTGTGTCGGATCGTGGTTCATTGTTCACGTCTCTATTTTGGCATAGCACGCAAGAGGCTATGGGAACTGCTTTTCTTTCACCAAACATTTCACCCCCAAGCGGATGGTCGGCCGAGAGGGTCAACCAAGTTTTGGAGGACATCTTTGCGAGCTTGTGTCCTTTCCTATGGGAAGCATTGGGAGAAGTGCCTTCCATTCGCCGAGTTTTCTTATAACAACAAACTTTCCAAACCAGTCTCGGCATGGCACCATTTGAGGCCTTATACGGGAGAAAGTGTAGGACCCCGTTGAACTGGTCCGAGACCGGTGAAAGACCTTTCTTTGGCCCGGACTCGATTAGTGAGGCCGAAGGTCAAGTCCAACTCATTCGTGATCGCTTACGCACAGCTCAATCCAGGCAAAAGAGCTATGCGGATCGCGCGTCGTCGTGAGTTGAGCTTTGAGCCCAATGACCGTTTATCTCAAGGTTTCTCCTCCGAAGGGTCACCAGCGTTTTGGTGCCAAAGGCAAGTTAGCTCCTCGATATGTCGGTCCCTACCGTATTATCGAGCGAGAGAGCTGTTGCCTACAAGTTGGAGTTACTCTTTGCCGGCGGGGTACATGATGTGTTCCATGTGTCCCAGTTAAAGAAGTGCCTCCGTGTTCCGACAGAGGAAGCTCCGTTGGAAACCTTGCATGTTCAGGGAGATTTGACCTATCACGAGCACCCTGTTCGCATACTCGAGGAGGCTGAGCGAAGAACAAGGAACAAGACCATCAAGTTCCTTAAAGTTCAGTGGTCGAATCATTCTGAGGACGAGGCTACTTGGGAGCGAGAAGATCGTCTCCGTGCAGACTATCCCTCTTTCTTTTCCGAGTGAACCAAATCTCGGGATGAGATTTTTGTAAGGGGGGAGGTTTGTAACATCCCCATTTTCAACTTGTGTTTCAAATGTAAGAAAATGAGTAGAAATTAAAACTTTTTCTTACTCCCTTCTGTGGTCGAACTTTTCTGAAATTCTTGCAAAGGAGTTTTGGGAAATGCAAAATCAAAACCTTCAATTCTCTCAAGGCAAAGATCATCTTGTCAAATTTTGTGATAATGCTCAAATATTTTTCCTGGGTTCTAGGGTTGCTTGGTGGCACCTCTGAATTATTTCCTAATTTTTGGAAATGATTTGAAACAGTTTAGAGGCAAGTCAAACCCTGGTCAAACCCCGGAGATAAAGTTCTGGAATTTCTTGAGGAAACTCTAGCACACCAAAATCTCTGAAAATTTTATGGGAGGTTAATCCTAAACTCAGGAAGCTCCAGTTAAAATTTCATCAAGTTTGGAGTTGATTTGATACCTTAATTAATTCCCCAAAGCCTCAGCTGCAATTCAAACTCCAACCAGGTGCACTGTTCCTCGGGCTCAAGTAAGACTCGAGCCTGTTCTACTTCATGGTCCGACTCAGCCCTCTCGTGCACGTTCAGCTCGAACCGTTTTCTATCTCTGACTGGTGGTCCCGCCTACCTCCTGGTCTTCTTCCTCCTCCCGTCGCGCACTGTGTATGCTTGCAGAGCAAAGTCAGCGGAGAGAGCGAGGCCTTGTCACCTCAGTGAAGCCTTTAAACGGCTCCCTCTGTGCCGCATTTATTGCACACCATGCGACCCCCCCCGAAGTCCATTTTCCACCTGCTCCTGTCACTTGACGGCATCGCACGCTATGGACTTGAGCTCGCCCATGAGCATGCGCCGTTGCTCTTTTTCCTCTCGCTACTTAACACCCCGCTCTCCTTCTTTGCCCTCCTTTCACTTTTCCGCAACCCGGTTGGCACCCTCTCTTCTCGCTTGAGCTCAATCGCCAAGATCACCCTTGGCCGCCATTACTGGAGCTTCGGAGCTCCTGGTGCAGCCGGTGCTCCAGTGGCTCTTTTCTTCAAACTTTTGGTCCGGCTCCTTCCTCTGGTCCCCTGGAGTGTTGACACTAATCCTATTTTAGTTTGTGTCTTCAGGCCTCTTCTGAATTCGGGATTCCCCCTTTTTCGACTGAAAATCGCCGCTTTCGTCCTCCTCTCCGGTAAGGTGGCTCCTCCCTTCAATTATGTGTTCCAGGTCTTTCTAGTGGACCTCCTGAAGTTATCATCACCATTGCTTGGTCCTCTATTGCTCAGGATTGCTTGCCCCGCGTTGTCTTCCTCGGCTCCGGTGGTGGTCGTCGTCGCTGGAACTCCCTCGACCTCCCTTGGACATCCTCTGGGCCCAGGTGAGTTCACAATGACCTCCTGTAGCTTAAGCACTCGATAGCTTTGTAACGCCCCAGCTCAACATTGAGTCTGGAATGCTACTAAAATTAAATTAAACTAAGCTAAACTAAGACCAATTACAAAATCTCGACAAAACCTCCTTTGTATAGTCGCTTATACCGAGGTTCCAACAATTGATCAAGGCATTTATCAATATAATCATAATCAGGTTCATTCAAGCGTGTAGAATAATATGATAAACATAACCAAAACTTTCTATTCTCATTATTACTGATTAACACAAACTCAAACTATCCATAGCTTCTAACAGTAAACATAACATTTAACAATAGTTTCATAATCCAATTCACTCATGCATAAGAGATAAATCATATGAATGTAATCAAATTAACACTATTCTCACAACCATAATCGAATCATAAAACAACCATGGGTATTTCTCAGTGATCTATTTATTCTTATATGAAGCTAAATGACAATTGCTTTAATGTTGTGAGGTAGTGCGTGCTTTCAATTCATCTACTCCTCCCATGCATGTCAGTCTTGCGATTGTACCTAAAACACATCAAAGCAAGAGTGAGCCCAAAGACTCAACAAGTACCAACAAGGCTAAGCAAGTTAACATTCATAGCATCAATAATCCAAGATAAACAATGCACGAGTAAAGCCTTCATGCTCATGTGAATGCAACCAATGCAATGCACCTTTTAACTTTATCTCTTTTCGCATTTTACGTGTCTGCGGGTATACAACCGTCAGTATACCCTTGCTCGTGCCCTCTCGCACAGGGACCAAAAACCTATACACCACATGTATAGGGACCTTTGCCCATCATCTGAATGATGGGGACCTCTTTGCTCATAGCCCACATTGCACCAATGTGGGGACCTCAAGCCCGCCAATACATGACGGGGACCTCAACGTAATGCATGCTTGGTCACCACGTGACCAAGCTTCAAAGATGATCTCAATATGCACATGCACAACATCTATTCATCATCAATATACCAAGTACAATAACATCGGACATAAATAGAGCATAATCATACTTGGAGCATTCACCAATCTCAATATAAACATCATGCGGCAACCTTACTTATTATCATATATCAAAAACATGCATGTATGACCAAGTCTCCAACACGATTGGAACATGCAATTGCTCCATGCCCACGTCTTTCATATACACGAATTTAACATGTACATAACAACATGTAAGATTTAGCAACGCTCAAGGGAAACATTAACCATAGCTTGCATTCATCAAGATAAAAGGAAAACTCATTACGCTAACATTCGTGCAAGGCTACAACAAGCAATCACCACAATCATATCATACAACCGAAAATACGCTATAACCCGAATACTTGCCTCAACCGTGCAGCAGCGGACGCCGAAGTGGGTGCTGCCCTTGGGATCTCGCTGCCACCTGGACAAGAAGATAACCCCAAACTAAGACTAGCATACTGGACCAAAATCATACATAACATCACAATCGAAATCGCTAACCTCTTATGAATTCTAACTTTTCTAATTTCTAGCGATCGGTCACTGCAGACAGCGGACTTCAAAAATTCATAACTCTCAGCTCAGGAGTCCAAATAGGATGATCTTGGACAATCTGAAAAGGTAATTGAAATGTCTAAATAAACTTAGTTGGGGAGACCCTCTGATTCGGCCATCTACCAGACCTACCAATCTATTTAATCAGAGCAAATAATTCACGTCGGGTTTCTGGACAGCGACAAAGAAACTATCATAACTTTCTCTACGTTCGTCCAAAATCAGTGATCTTTAGTTTTCCTGAAAGCTAAGAGGATTAGCCTCATTTTTCGTTATGGTGAGCCCCTCTGGAAACCCCTCTAAATATGCGCTTCTATCAGGTTAACTAACACTAGCAAATCTGCTTCTCTCCAGAAACATAGAAGTACTAATAAATTCATAACTTTGGCTACCGAAGTCCAAATGACTTGATTCTTGTCGGCAATGAAAGGTAACTACGATAGCTACAACTTTCTAGGAGACACCCGGACCCAAATCTGCCTCTAACTTAATCAAAACCGACAAACTTCCCTGCTGCAGAATAACGACGAACTGGCACCCGAAAATTAGACAACTAGAAAACGACCTAAAACAAAGAACCACGGGTTACCCTTGCCGAAACGAAGAGAGCACACAGCGGGGATGAATACCACCACGAATCCGCTGCGGATCCCTTCTTCTCCCTCTTCTTCCCTTCTCTTCTTCCCCTTCTTTCTCTTCTTTTCTCCTTCTTCTTCCTCCTTGGCCGGCTGCAAGGGCTCCTACTCCACCTTGGACAGCAGCAATGGAGGTGGTGGGAGATGGAGAGGCGCAAGGGAGGGTGGAAGGGAGGTGGAGAGGTGGGGAGATGGGGAGATGGGGAGAGGGGGCGGTTGGAGTGGGAGGGGAAAGGGGGAGGAGGAAGGGCTAGGGTTTTTGGGAGGAGCCCCTGGCCGGCCACCCTCATGGGCCATGGCCCAGCCCAAGTTGCGTAAAATTGCTCTTTGCCCCTCTAAAACTGCAGCCCGACAACATATCAATTAGTCCCTCCCGAGCGTTCCGTTTGATCCTTCCCGATTAATCGATCTCTCCGAAATAAATTAATCTTCCTCGATTCAAACCTTAACTCACTTTCGGGATATTACAAGCTTAGGTCTCGTGAAGTCTTTCTCGGTTTTCACTTTTCCGTGCTTGATCTCCGCCTCGTTCCGCTCGCCGGCGATATGGGTCGTGTCGGCGACATTTGTGCCCTCAAAATGTTCGCAATGGTATTGCGAACATTTTGCCCCGATGAACCGCGCCGCGCAGTGGTCGTGATCGCCGGCGACGGCCGGTGACCAAAGCCGATGTCTTTGAGTGCATTGTCGTATTTTTGTCAAGTCACTGGACCTCCTCGGGGTCATCGTGACCCTCCAGACCTCCCGTGTTAGATTCGCACCGTGGGATCTTGTCGGCAAAAATCTAGCTCCCAAGACCTCATCGATCTAATCCTAGCCCTTAATGACCTCTTCATGGTTGATCTCGACCCTTAGATCTCCTAGTCTAAGTCCTTAGCCGCGGGACCTCCCACCATTTGGAATCACGGCGTTGAAGACCTCCATAGGTAAAAACCAGTAGTTAAGATCACCCTCGCCTTGGGGTCCTCTTTGCAAAAGACCTCCTTGAGGTCCTCTGTGCAAAAAGGTCACCCCGGTCGTTTTGTCAAAACCACCCTCTTGAACCACCTCTCGAGGTCCCCATTGCAAAAGACCACCCCTGGCCTTTTGTAAAGAAAACCTTCAAAACCACCCCCAGGGTCCTCTTTGCAAAAGACCACCCCTTGGTCTTTTTGTAAAGAGAACCTCAGGACCTCCTCGTGCTGGTCTTAACTGTGAGGACCTCCCCGCCTAGATCTGGACCGCTCAGGACCTCTCCCATGGAGATCTGAGCCATCCAGATCTCTCCCTGTTAAAGCGCTGTGTTGGAGGACCTCCCCGAGGGAAATCTCGACCGTTAGGACCTCCTCAGTGAGATCCTAGCCGTCAAGACCTCTCGCTGTCAAGCTCACCGTTTAGGTCCTCTCTCCGCTCAGATCTAGACCGTTAGGACCTCCCCTCGGGAGATCTTAACCGTCCAGACCTCCCCCCTTAGCGAGATAGCCGTACGACCTCCCTAGTGCGCGAGGACCTCCTTCGCGGGTGCTGTGCATCCGGTGGTCGGAGCCGTTGGATTCAATATCAACGGCTAAGACCTCTCCTAGGCGCGGCAAGGTCTTTGCGCCCTGGTGCTCGTGCGGGTTTTGGCATCTGAGATCGTGAGCCGTGCGATCTTTGATCAACGGCCCACGACCTCCCCAGTTTTTATTGGTTTTCCAGATTTAGTTCCGAGAGCTTTTATTTGCATATATTAATTGTTTTAAACTTCAAAATTGCATATCTTTTTCTCTATAGCTCAAAATTTAACAAACTAAAGTTCTATAAATGCATCTGTTAAAGTACTTTAGCTTAGTATAGGTTTTGCATAGTCTTTATCAAAATTAATCATGTCTTAGATTTATAACTTAGAAAAATCATAACTAAATCATTTTAACTCCAAATGACCTGAAATTTTATATGGGTTACCACTATACCAGTAGGTAGCTACCATACAAATTTCAGCTTCAAAATCTTTCTAGAAAATGTTTTTGCTACAATGCTAATTATGGTAGAAAATAGGTTTTAGAGAATATCTTTTGCACCACATATCCAAATTAGGTTTTCCAGTTTCTATGTCTAGGTATATTCGTATTTTACCTTGTGTATAAATTTAAATCGCATTTGGATAATTTTTGCTTGCTCTTTTGTTTAAGTGTTGCTCGTCTTATTGGTTGTTTTCGCTCTTTCGCTTAGGATTCGACATTTGCGGTAACCCCGAGAACGACCCTCATAACAAATTGAGCAACGACAAGCGAACAAGCAGTTTGATCATTTCCATTGATCACATTACTTTTAAAGTCTAATATTTTGTTTAACTTCTATGTATGCATTGCTATTTTGTTGTTAAATTGATTAGTTAATCCTCTAGTTGCATAATCTGTAGGTAAATGATTATCCTCTACTACGAGCCTAGGTTATTTCTTGTGATTAGAGTTAGTTGGATGAGCTCTTGTCACTTAGTAGATTTTGAATAAATATTGCTTAGCCATGCCTAGTATCGGTAGTATTGGCGATCATCGACTTAGTCGATGATCTTGATCACACAAATACTTATACTACTCCATTATGTCCAACCCTTGTGTTTTATTGATTTACAAATCAAAAACTGAAAACAAAACTATATCTTGACTTGGGCACAATGGTATGTTGATGTGATCTGTTGGGTGTGTTGGAATGGTGCCTAAGTCCCCAAGGACCGAGTTACTTGTGTCACTAAGCCAAGCGCTTATTGCGTGCTAACCACACGAGGGGGATATGGAACCTCTCTTGACTAAGTACTTTGGGAGGTGTTAATTATGAGCTGGTTGGTGGGTGTCTTCTTGTGTGTGTGTTGTGGTGTTGGAGGGGAGCATTAGCAGGCCGGTTAGGCTGTCTAAGGTGTCCTTCTCCTGTGGGTTGCGGCTCTTAATTAGCATCGTCCATTGGAAAGCGTCTTGTTAGACTTAGCCATGCCTGCATACCAAAGGAAGTGTGCTAACCGTGGGTGGTGGAAAGGCGGTGCATCGTGTGGGTACATTGGTACACCTGCAGGTTAAAACTATTCGAATAGCCTCGCCCTAGGTTATGGACATGCTTGGTAAGGTCGTGCAAGAACTAGACTACAACCTTTTAAAAACTCAAACTTGACATGGGTGGTATGAAGGGGTACTTCATGCTATTGTTGTAGTGACTATGGGCTAGTCACTTCTAGGTTGGTGTTGTCATCTATCTATTGTTATAATTGTCTCTCTTTTATTTGAACAATAAAAGTTAATTGCAAACTTGCTTTGAATCTATTACCTTATTGCAAATGAAACTTGCTTTATCTGAAAATAAGTCGAGCCTCATCCACTTACATAAAGCTTGCATGTAGTTAATTATAGTTCGTTATCTCACACGTCGAGTCTTGCAGTACCAAAACAAGTTTTGTACTCATCCGCTTTGCTTAATATTAACTATTGCAGAGGAAGAAGGTGAGCCCCAAGGGCCTCACTTTTGTGAGCTGTGTTGCGGCGCTGTTTGGGACGATTAGCTTGGTGGTCCGGTTGGTTGCCTTGTGGGTTAAAGGCACACCGATTGACTTTTGTTTATCGCCATCTTATGGCCATTTGCTTCATTGTGTATTTACTTATTTGAA
This sequence comes from Ampelocalamus luodianensis, assembly GCA_036346255.1. NCBI lineage: Eukaryota > Viridiplantae > Streptophyta > Magnoliopsida > Poales > Poaceae > Ampelocalamus > Ampelocalamus luodianensis. The sequence continues at coordinate 53,242 of JAYEVH010000254.1, read as the reverse complement.
TGATATTGGCAGGTCAACCTCTCTTTGTAATAACTCTCTTTATATTATCTATGTCTTTCGCTTGTTGCTTTTGCTTGGCTCTATGTGTATGAATAGAATTGATGCATAATTTTGTAGCAGGTGTGTATACTGCAGTGCAGGAAGTATACATATCTCGAGGCTTAGTTTATTTGATTTGTCTTGTTAGGACCAAGTGGATGGTTAAGCAGTACAAGCCGAATAAACCGGGTCCTCACAGTCCTAAGGCTAAACCTACAGAGGGAGGTGCGGGCGGCTAAGATCTCACGGAGGAGGTCTTCAATGGTCTAGATCTCCGGAGGAGGTCTTTACAGTCACGATCAAGTGAGGAGGTCCAGCCCGTTAGATCTAAATCTAGCAGTTGAGACACGAGGAGGAGGTCCTAAAGCTACGGATCTAAAGGAGGAGGTCCTGGCGGTCAAGATCTCCGGGGAGGTCTTGATGGTGAGATTTACAGAGGAGGTCTTGGATGGCCAAGATCTACTGGGGAGGTCCTAAGCGATAGGGTTTTAACGGGAGGAGATCCGGATGGCTCGAGTTAGACCTAGGAGGTCTGAGCGGTCCCGGATCGGCGGAGAAGATCACGAGACTAAGGATTTTACAAAGAAGATCTAACGCTCGATCTAAATTGGGAGGTCGTGAGCGGCTAGGATTGAGCCTAAGAGGTGCAGCGGGGTTTTCGTTGTAAAAGACCGGGGTGGCTTTTACAAAGAGGACCCCGAGGGTGATCTAGGGTGGTCTTTGCAAAATGACCAAGGGGAGGTCTTTTGCAAAGAGGACCTCGGTGGAGGTCCAGGGGGTGATTTTGGCAAAATGACCAAGGGAGGTCTTTTGCGCACGGGGAAAGGTCTAAATGGCTAGGATTTAACCGAGGTGGTCCTAGACGGCTAGGATCGACACTAGGGGAGGTCTTGGCACTTATAGTTTTCGCAGACCAGGATCTAACGGCTAAGAGCTAATCCTAGGAGGTCTTTTAACGGCCGAGATTGATCCAAGGAGGTCCTGGGACTTAGAATTTACACGGAAAGCCCTCTACGGTACTGATTTGACTGGGAGGTGACCTCAACGGCTATGATTTCATCTAGGGGAGGTCCAGAGGCTAAGCTTTTGGAAGGAGCCAAAGGCTCGGATCTACTGGGATGGTCGTGGGGCCACGATTTACCCAAGGAGGTCCAAGGTGCTCCTAATGGTGCGGGTCCTTAGGAGGTCGGCGGGGTGGTGCAGGCGGGTTTTGCCGAGCGACAACGGAGGAGGAGGCCCACTCGCAGCGAGAGGCCTCGCGATTCGACGACCAATCATTGGCTCTGAGGCTGTCCGAATCTTCGCGACAAAGCCCGAGCGCCAAAACGAGCTCACCGCCGGCGATGGAGCTTCGCCAATGAGAACCAAGGACACGATCGAGTTCCAAATAACGTCAAGAATCTAAAGGCGTGCTCTCGGCGGCGCGACGGCTTGAACACGGCGAGCGAGAGAGAGAAAGAAGCCCCATACGGTAAGACTACGAAATCTACGAGCTCTAGGAAGCGATAAATAGCTAAGAAGTGGGCACCGAGGCGAGAGGGACCAGGGTGGTTGGAGGAGCTTGGAGAAGGCGCACGAAGTCCGCGATGAAGAGCTTGCCGAGAGAGGAAGAAGAAGATGGCCTCGACCCCGAAAAGCTACCTCCCAACTCGTTCACCTCTGCAATGTGAACCAAGCCAAGTTAGAGCAAGCTTGAGTTGAGGAGATCAAGATGACAGTGAACAAGGCCAGGAAGTTGCTGGGACCACTAGAGCTCGAGCTTCGGCAGGGAGCTCCAAAGCCTAGCAATGGTGGTAGAGAGGGTGGGGTTCTTGGGTGCTTGAGTTTGAGGACCAACTCAAACTGAGGGAGCTCAAGCACAACAAAGAACGAAGAAAGAAAAGGAGAAGGGATGTCTCAGGCTATACATAGCCTAGGAGTTTGGTAATGGTGTGGGCAAAAGTATACTATGATCAAGAACCATGCCACTGCCATGACCTACAGGATTTGACAAGGCAGTAGGGGACGACTTCTTTAGGGCAAAGCTTCTGACACATTTAATGCATGGCAGAAAGAGTGTGGATATCATGGGGATATGCTCATGATCTTAGGATGATGTGACAATTGGCAATGACGTTGAAGGTTTGCGAAACACGAGTTTTCGCAAAGTTCGATTCTGTCGAGTCTCGGTGGTCCGACCGCCATGGTGGCGGTCGACCGGTCTATCTTGGGCTGTTTCTTTGGTGAGCAGCTAGCGGTCGGCCGCCCAGAGGCGGTCGGACCGCCGTGTGGTGGTCCGGCCACCGGCTTCTGGCGGTCGAGCCGGTCATTAAGTGAAGTTTGATTTTGGAGTGGGCCAAAAATAGAGGTGTAGGCAAGAGAGAAGGTTCTACTACTCTTGGTCCCATAATTTTTGGAGCCTCCAGGCAAAAGTTCTATTCGTTTGAAATTTCCAGAGAGGTTGCGGATTTGAGTGTTGAAATTTTGGCTAAGTCCACAGGTGGCGATCGATCGCCTTCGTTGGCGGTCGGGCCGGCGATGGCGGTCGAGCCGACCAAGGGTGGCGGTCGGCCGGTTTCATGAACTCATCGCCCGTGTGGCGGCGATGGTTGCTTGTTAGGTCAATCTCATGGGTTTCATTGCATATGTGTTGCATGATGCATGTTTTGACTAACGTGGGTCAAGTTGTGAAGAACTTGTTCCCGGTTTCGATTTGCTTGTCTATTGTTGTGCGAGGTTGCTTGGTGGTCAACGATGGTCAACGGCGAGGATGATCGGGATTAGGCTTGGAGAGCGAGGTTGAACGATCGGCGATGCGGGTGAAGTCATTGACTCAAGTATGGTGCAAGATGGACAAAGGTGACCGAACGCGGTTCGGTGCGGCGTTGGATCAAGCGGCGCGGGGTCGGTGCAAGTGCCATGGTGGTTTCGGTGGGGCGGATGGGAGAGACTTGCCAACATGATGAGAGCCGTTGGATCAACCTACACGTGGCGAACAGCGAGTGCCGCACATCTGGACTCGGTCTTGGAGAAGGACCGAGAAGGGGTATTTTCGTAATCTTACCAAATACCGTCTTGGTGACCTTTGCTAACCAGCGGCGCAAGGCGATGCGTGGAGAAGCGGATTAGGTCAAGAGGAGATGAAGACGGCGCTTTAAAATGCGTGCGTGTGTGACCCGTTTGTTTTGGGCCTTAACGGGAGCCCATTATGGAAACTCTTCTAGAAGGTCTAGGCCTCCACTATAAATAGAGGAGGGAGGTGGCTGCACCCCCTCAACCCTTTCATTACTTGTAAACCCTAGTTTTTGCTTGTGTGCTTAGGGAGTTGATAGTTGGAGGTTAGGGTTCTAGAGAGTTGGATTTGATTTCGTGCTCATGTATTGAGTCTTTGTCCTCCATTGATGGAGTGGCTGTAAACCAATACCCTATCAAATCAATCCAAAGAAAGTTTTCTCAAATATGAGTTCATTTGCTTTCTTTCTCTCTATTTGGTGATTTTGGGTCTTTCTTTGATCCGCGAGTTTTTACTTGGTTTCTGGCCGTGATCTAGCTTGCTGTGACATGTGGGAATACATCTAGGATCATCAAGATCATCAATCACCCACGAGCAAGTATTAAGATCATATTTGCTATTTGACTCGGTTTTTGACCCACCTTCACTCAATTGAAGAAAGGTCTGAACTTTGGCAAGGATCTTCACGATCGTTGCTTGGAATAGGTTCCTGACATCCTTGAGAAGGTGTGTGTCAAGTTTCACGAAGTTTGGACGCACGTATCAAAAGTTATATCAATTTGCGTTTTGGTTTTTCGGGCTGATTTCACTGTTCATTGGCCTAGAGGTCTGACCGCCATGTATTGAGAGGTCAGACCGATTTCCAAAGGTCAGACCGATTTCTAGTTGGAGGTCAGACCGCCCAACTCATTTAGGTTTTGAGTTTTTATGTTTTTGAAGATTTTGCTTCGGGGTTTTGATTGGATTCAATACAAGTCTTCCGTTGTGCATGATTGATTGATCTTCATAGCTTTCATAGCTATTGGAGTGAGATTCGTATTGAATTCAATTAGGGAGAAAAGAGATCGTGCTCTATTCACCCCCTCTAGTCGCTTTTCGGTCCAACAAGTGGTATCGAGCCCGTTAGTTCAATCTTGATCTTAACCTGGTCACCGAACTTGGCGATGGATAAGTACTCCTCCAAACCGCATATCTTCGATGGACACGACTATGCCTTTTGGAAGAACCGCATGCGTGTCTTTCTTGAGAGCGAACCACGAGGTATTTGGGAAGTCGTTGAGATCCGCTCATCTTGCTCGAGGTTGCTCGCCGGCTTTGAAGCCCTCTTGGCTAATGACCGTAAGGCAAAGAATTTTACGTATGGTGGGCTTGGTAGACGGGAATATGATAGGATTTGCAATCTCGAGATCGCACATGATATTTGGAAGACCCTCGAAACCTATCATGAGGTTCTTCCCAAATCAAACAAGTGCGTCGGCAGTCTATAAAAGAGAATATAACAAATTCGAGATTCGTCCCGGTGAGAGCATCGATGACATTTTCATCGTTTTAACACGTTGATAAATCGGATGAAGGTCATGGTATTGAATTTACCCATCAAAATACCATCCATCTCCCGCTGCAATCAACACCGGGAGTGGGAGATAAAGGCTACCGCCATTCGGAAAATGTCAACTTCTCGATCGACCTTGAGCTGCTCTATAGCAAGCTCGGGACTCATGAGATCGTAAAGTGACCATTCTAAGAAGGGTCACATGGCTTTGGTAGCACTCCGCTCAAGAGAGCCTCGATGGGTCATTTGAGTCTTCTTCTGGAATTTCTCTTGCTTCTTTATCTGCAATTCAAGAAGAGGATCTTGAAAGTATTCCTGAGCCTGAGATGGCACTTTTGATTAAGAAGTTCACACGGGCCTACAACAATATGAGAAACAAAAGAGAGCGGCCTCATACTTGTTATGAGTGTGGAGAGCTTAATCACATCCGGCAAATTGCCCCAAGTCAAAGGTAAGAGCAACTACAAGGATGAAAAGCCAGCTTGGAAGAAGCCTCAGGGACGCAAGTCCAAGTTTGATGATGCCAAGCTCAGGAAGGCTGCTCACCGGGTTCTTGCCGCTCTTGGGGATTGATCCTTGAGCGATGTGGACTCCGGGAGCGAGGAGGACAAGGAGGAGGAGCTCCCTCAAGACAAGAAGGGAAAGGCCAAGGACTTCATCGGCATGTGCTTCATGGCCGACTCCGACGATATTGATGACAACAATGAGGTATCTCCCTCCTATGATGTTCTCTTTGCTAGATGTGAAACTGTCTATGAGTAAATGCTAGGTCAGGATAAAGCCTTAAAATTCATCATGACTAGGAATGAGGAGTTAGAGTCACAAGTAGATAAACTCACATTAGAACTTGTGAATGCTAAGAGTCTTGAATCTGATGAATGTTCATCCTGCTATGCTTTACATTCTGAACTAGCTAAACTGCAATCTGCTCATGATATTGCTTTGCAACAACTTGAAAATGCTAGGACTGAGCTAATTGAAGTTAAATCTACTCCTTGCAAAAAATGCTTAGAGTCTAGCAAGTTGATTGTTTCTGGTGTGATTGAAACTAGCTCTTGCTCTGTCTGCTTAGAACGTGAACGTGAAGTACATGATGTTGTAGAAGCAGCTAGAGTTAAATATGCCAAGCTTAAGGCAGATTAATTCGCTACTTGTGCTTCATGTGAAGCTCTTAAGCTTGAAGTTGCTCTTTATAAGAAGAAGGTTAACGCTAAAACTTGTGATTCATGTGTTAACTTTGAAGAGAAATTGCTTACCTTAAGGACACATTAGAAAGATTCTCGATGGTAAGAAATGTTAAACTCTTGACAAGTCAAAAACTCCTTATAAGAAGCAAGGGTTAGGATACAACTTTGCCCAGACAAATCTAGTGGCATTCAAATCTTGAAAAATGGCTTAGTTGAATTTGATACCCAACTTGCAAAGATCACTTTCAAATCTGCGAGGTTTTGCCCAACCATCTATTCAACCAAAGGTGCTTCTCGGTGGTACCAAGTACCATTGCACCTATTGCAAGAAGGATGGGCATTTGGTTGAGTCTTTGTTGTCGTAGGTTGAAAAATGCTAAGAAAAATATTGCTAGAATGTCATCTAATCAACCTAGAGCTTTTGTGAGACATAGTAATTTAAAGAGGAAGAAACTTTGGTCTAGGATTTGCTTCACATGCTAATCATTCTCATGCTCCTAGACAGGATAATTCTCATGTTAGAGTCACCATTGCTCATAACAATTTCAAATAGAATCAAGGATAGCACTTCGCTTTGCATACTACTGCAGACGTGTGTCTCGATCTTTGGGTTCCCAAGTCATGTTTAACTAACTTGATGTTGAGACACATCGATCTTTTGTGCCTTGATTTTCGTGATCGCCATGAAGGAAGGACACGTGGTTCGTCGACTCATTGCTTCACGCCACATGACCGAGACTCAAAATGGTTCACCTCCTTCACGCGGCCGATAGGTGATGTCCTCATCACCTTTGGAGACAATACTCAAGGGCGGATTGAAGGCAGGATCAATCGGGGTGAGCGACAATTTCATCCTAAAGGGCGTCGCCCTTGTGGACAAGCTCGAGTTTAACTTACTCTCTGTCTCACGACTTCTTGATGATGGCTATGAGACTATATTTAAGAAAAAATGCTTGTCGGGTGCTTGATTCTGTTTGGTGAGCTCGCTTTTGGGATTTATAGAGTTGCTAGGATCTTTGGAGTGGATTTTTCAATCTCTTGCCGATTCTCTTAAATGTTTGTTTACACCTTCTTCTGAGTTCTGGCTTTGGCACCGACGTTTGGGGCACATTGGTTTTGATCATCTGACGCGAGTTAGCAACCTTGATCTCATGAGAGGTTTGCCTAAACTCAAAGCCGTCAAGGATGTTGTATGTGCGCCCTGTAGGCATGGCAAGCAAGTTGCCGCCTTACACCCTTCAAAGACTTTGGTCATGGTACCGGACTGACCGACGCTTGCTTCATATGGATCTTGTTGGTCTGCTAGGTTCGGTCAATTGGTGGCAAGTGGTACATTCTTGTCATAGTCGATGATTTTTCGAGATACACTTGGGTGTTCTTTCTTGCTTCGAAGGATGAAGCTTTTGGTCATTATCGTGATCTTGTTCTTCGTTTGGCTTCTGAACTTTCTGGTGCCTTGAGAGCGATCCGCAGCGACAATGGCACGGAGTTTAAGAATGCCTCGTTTGCCTCTTTTTGTCTTTGAGTGCGGAATTGAGCATCGCTTCTCTTCTCCACACGTCCCTCAACGAATGGCGTTGTGGAAAGGAAGAACAGAACCTTAGTCGAGATGGCTAGGGCGATGCTAGATGAGTATAGCACACCGAGGAGATTTTGGGCGAAGCTATTGCTACACTTGCCATATTTCAAACCGTGTCTTTTAAGACCTTCTTTGGGCAAGACTTCATATGAGCTTGATTTGGTAGAAAACCCTCTGTTTCTCATTTTCGAGTTTTTGAGCTAAGTGTTTCATTCTCAAGACAGAAACCTAGATAAATTTGAATCAAGAACTTTTGATGGTTTATTTCAGGTTATCCCGCACATTCGAGGGTTTCGGGTTTTAATGTTGAAACTAACATTGTCCAGGAGACATGCAATGTCACTTTTGATGAGACTAGCCACGGAGCTAGATCCGGCGTTTGAGTGATACACAGTGTGTGAAAAGTATTTTTGTGGAGGAAGATGATGACGGTCGATACTTGTCCTCCACTGCTGTTGTTGAGGCTCCTATCCAAGCTCCGACACACTCTGATCGCTTCACCTCCAATTGAGGCTCTGCTGCATCTTCTTCATCAGCCAGCACTGCGGAGGTTGAGGAGATATTGTCTCCCGGCGCTCCACTTCACATTCTGAGGCGTCATCCTCCTGATCGGATGATTGGTAGTCTTCATGAGCGAGTCACTCGCTCCAGGTATCACGATCCGAGTCTCTACTCTCATTCTCGCATTTGTTGCTTCTTTGAACCCCGCGATATATCACATGCATTATCGATTCTAGTGGGTTAATGCCATGCATGAAGAGTTAGAGAATTTTGAGAGGAACAAGGTGCGAACCTAGTAGAGCCTCCTAGTGGTCATAATGTGATAGGAACCCGTTGGGTGTTCAAAAATAAACAAAATGAGGACGGTTCTGTGGTTAGAAACAAGGCTAGGTTGGTAGCTTAGGGTTTTAGCCAAGTTGAGGGGTTAGATTTTGATGAGACATTTACTCCTGTTGCTAGATTGGAAGCCATTCGCATTCTGCTTGCATTTGCTGCTTCTAAGGGCTTTAGATTATATCAGATGGATGTTAAGAGTGCCTTTTTGAATGGTTTTATAGAAGAGGAAGTGTATGTTAGGCAACCCCCAGGCTTTGAGAACCCCAAACATCCACATCATGTTTTTAAGCTATCCAAAGCCTTGTATGGTCTTAAGCAAGCCCCTAGAGCACAGGTATGATAGACTTAAGACCTTCTACGCTTAAGAATGATTTTGAGATGGGTAAGGTAGACAAGACCCTGTTCATCCTTAGGCGTGGCAATGACTTCTTGCTTGCTCAGATTTATGTAGATGATATTATCTTTGGTGGTTCTTCTCATGCTCTTGTTTCTAGTTTTTCTGAGACCATGTCCAGGGAATTTGAGATGAGTATGATGGGAGAACTCAATTACTTTCTGGGGCTTCAAATCAAGCAATGCAAGGAAGGGATCTTCATCCATCGACGGAAGTACCAAGGATCTGCCAAGCGCTTGAGATGGGTGATCGCAAGCCATCGCCACTCCCATGGCGACCTCGATCGCTTTGGATCCGGATGAGGAAGGAGAAGTCGTGGATCAACGCGTACCGCGCAAAGATGATCGGCTCCCTCACATGCTGACGGCCTCAAGACCGGACATCCACTTCGCGGTTTGCCTCTGTGCGAGGTTTCAGGCGTCTCCGAGGACTTCCCATCGCCAAGCCGTTAAGCGCATCTTCAGGTATTTACACTCTACCCTCCAATATGGCATTTGGTTTTCCTGCTCTTCGTCCTTGTCCATTCGGGGGTTTTCTGATTCTGATTTTGCGGGCTGTCGGCTAGATAGGAAGAGTACCTCAGGCACTTGTCACTTTTTAGGCACTTCTCTTGTCTCTTGGTCTTCTAGGAAACAGTCTTCTGTTGCACAATCCATCTTGGTGAATATGTAGTTTGTTGCTAGTTCTTTGTAGTCAGATTTTGTGGATGGTGTCCACTCTTAAGGATTTTGGGTTGGCATTTGATAGTGTTCCTCTTTTCTGTGATAACACTTCTGCTATAAACATTGCTAAAAACCCTGTGCAACACTCTAGGACCAAGCACATAGACATTCGCTATCACTTTCTTAGAGATCATGTCGAGAAGGGTGATATTGTCTGCATTTCGTGGAGTCCGAGGCTCGATTAGTGATATCCTCACCAAGCCTTTAGACCCAACTAGGTTTGCCACCTTGAGAAGTGAGTTAGGGGTAATTTATCCCTACGGGTTGGTTTGAGGGGGAGTTGGCTCTGTTCTGAACTTTCCTTGTTCTTCTGAACTTTCCTTGTTCATCTGAGCTTTTCTGATCTTTTCTGATACCTTCTTCTAGTGGTATTTTCTTTTGATCTTTTTGATCTTTTTAGGCTTTTCAAGTCTTTTGTGCATCTCATTGTATCATACTGCATTTATATGAAAAACCAAAAAGATGCATTGTAATATAAGCTTTTATGCTTGTCTTTTAAAATTGATGAAGCTTTGCCTATTACCCTTTTGAGCTTTAGTATTTCAATTCTGCTCAATGCCATGTCTAGTTCTTTGACTTGCTAGAATTATCATGCTTTCACATGTGTAGCTAAGTCTTTCTTTGAATGAGCTGAACTTTAAGACAACTTGAACTAAAAGCGCAATTTGTGGATGTTTTAGCTAGTTGCGCAATTAGTGCTCCTTTGTGACATTGGCCCCATCAAAATTGTCGTGTTAGATCTTGAATCTAGTATTGATCATTACTTGAGCTTCTTGTTCTTTTAAGAATCTAAATCTGCTCTTGTGAAAAATGAAAAATCAAATTTAAAGATTGTCTTGTGCTTAAAATGTGCCAAACTACTCTCACGAGACCGCATGTCATAGACATGAACTTGGAGGTAGTTTGATGATCCGACGATCTCATGGGGATCGCTTGTCAAAACCGACATGAACCTCAAGATTTGTTGCCCGGTAGAAGCTTAGGAAGAGTTTGTGGATGGCTCCTAGTCCAGATCTTCTTCACTAAGATATACCTTTAATCAACTTCAATATTCATTGCAAATGAAAACCGTTGAAAAGTGGGCGTTTGAGACAAATTGAGCAAAATGATTCAATTCAGACTGTTTGTCTCTTAATGTGGTCATTGTTAGCGTTTTGATCTCACATTGACATTTTGACATGGCCAGTATCATCTTAGGATCCCTGTTGATGAACTTGCTAGATTTGAAGCTTTGCTTAAAATGCTAAAATTCATTGCTTTATATTGAGCCTTCTAGCTTTAGCTTTGTTATATATGTCTTATCATGATTTTGCTAGCGCATTCAGGCTGATATGTTGTTTGTGCAATATTAGAAATGCTAGTTTGTTCTTTTGGGTAATCTCCAAAGCTTCTTGTAATAAAAAATTGACCAATACAAAAATATGAAGCCACTCCATTGCATTTCATGCATGCTCCTTCTTATGCTTTTTCCTCATTCTGCACTTGTTATCTCTGGACGAGAGGAAGGCGTGATTCCTTGATGACTCCATTGTCAAAGGGGGAGAAGATATTTCGAGATGTGTAAAGGGGAGAAGATTTAAAAGTATTAAAAAGGGGAGAAATTTGGAGAATTTGAAATTTTCTGAAAATCTAAGGATCATTGTGAGGGGGAGTTTCATATTTGCATTCTTTTGATCGTATTGCCATTTCTGAACTTGAATTGCAATTCTTGAGCCTCACGATGATCAAAGGTCATATCGAACAATTGTTCTTTCATATGGACCTTAAGTGAGATTTTGACTCCTTCTGGAAAATGAAGCTTTCTCGCTTTCTTTTGCCTTATCTCACTTGCCTATAATATTACTCAAGCCACTTGGTCATTTTCATTGCTTTCTCTTGCATATGGACCAAGTTGTGCCTTTGCGTAACATCGAGTTTTACTTTTCAAACCCAAAATTTGCATTTGTTGGAAATTGCCAATGTGTTCATCAAGGGGAGATTGTGGATATCATGGGGATATGCTCATGATCTTAGGATGATGTGACAATTGGCAATGACGTTGTCGATTTCGTGAAAACACGAGTTTTCGCAAAGTTCGATTCTGTCAGTCTCGGCGGTCCGACCGCCATGGTGGCGGTCGGACCGGTCCTATCTTGGGCTGTTTTGTTGGTGGCGACTAGCGGTCCGACCGCCCAGAGGCGGTCGGACCGGCGATGTGGCGGTCGGCCGAACCCGCCGAGCGGTCGACCGGTCATTAAGTGAAGTTTGATTTTGGAGTGGGCCAAAAATAGAGGTGTAGGCAAAGAGAAGGTTCTACTACTTGGTCCCATAATTTTGGAGCCTCGGGCAAAAGTTCTATTCGTTTGAAATTTCGAGAGGTTGCGGATTTGATGTTGAAATTTTGGCTAAGTCCTCGGTGGCGGTCGACCGCCTTACGTTGGCGGTCGATCGCAAGGGCGCGAGCAAGCCAAGGGTGGCGATCGACCGTTTTCACTTAACTCGCCACCCGTGGCGGCGATGGTTGCTTGTTAGGTCAATCTCATGGGTTTCATTGCATATGTGTTGCATGATGCATGTTTTGACTAACGTGGGTCAAGTTGTGAAGAACTTGTTCCGGTTTCGATTTGCTTGTCTATTGTTGTGCGGTTGCTTGGTGGTCAGCGACGGTCAACGGCGAGGATGATCGGGACTAGGCTTCGAGGCGAGGTTGAGCGATCGACGATGCGGGTGAAGTCATTGGACTCAAGTATGGTGCAAGATGGACAAAGGTGACCGAACAGGCGATTCGGTGCGGCGGGTTGGATCAAGCGGCGTGGGGTGGTGCAAGTGCCATGGTGGTTTCGGTGGGAGCCGGATGGGAGAGACTTGCCGACATGATGAGAGCCGTTGGATCAACCTGCGTGGCGAACAGCGAGTGCTTCACACAATCTGGACTCGGTCTTCGGAGAAGGACCGAGAAGGGGTATTTTCGTAATCTTACCAAATACCGTCTTGGTGACCTTTTGCTAACCCGCGGCGCAAGACGGTGCGTGGAGAAGCGGATTAGGTCAAGAGGAGATGAAGACGGCGCTTTAAAATGCGTGCGTGTGTGACCCGTTTGTTTTGGGTCTTAACGGAGCCCATTATGGAAACTCTTCTAGAAGGTCTAGGCCTCCACTATAAATAGAGGAGGAGGTGGCTGCACCCCTCAACCCTTTCATTACTTGTAAACCCTAGTTTTTGCTTGTGTGCTTAGGAGTTGATAGTTGGAGGTTAGGGTTCTAGAGAGTTGGATTTGATTTCGTGCTCATGTATTGAGTCTTTGTCCTCCATTGATGGAGTGGCTGTAAACCAATACCCTATCAAATCAATCCAAAGAAAGTTTCCTCAAATATGAGTTCATTTGCTTTCTTTCTCTTTATTTGGTGATTTTGAGTCTTTCTTTGATCCGCGAGTTTTTACTTGGTTTCTGCGTGATCTAGCTTGCGTGACATGTGGGAATACATCTAGGATCATCAAGATCATCAATCACCCACGAGCAAGTATTAAGATCATATTTGCTATTTGACTCGGTTTTTGACCCACCATCACTCAATTGAAGAAAGGTCTGAACTTTGGCAAGGATCTTCACGATCGTTGCTTGGAATAGGTTCCCGACATCCTTGAGAAGGTGTGTGTCAAGTTTCACGAGTTTGGGCGCACGTATCAAAAGTTATATCAATTTGCGTTTTGGTTTTTCGGTGATTTCACTGCTCATTGGCCCGGAGGTCGATCGCCATGTATTGAGAGGTCGGACCGATTTCAAAGGTCGACTGATTTCTAGTTGGAGGTCGATCACCCAACTCATTTAGGTTTTGAGTTTTATGTTTTGAAGATTTTGCTTCGGGTTTTGATTGGATTCAATACAAGTCTTCATTGTGCATGATTGATTGATCTTCATAGCTTTCATAGCTATTGGAGTGAGATTCGTATTGAATTCAATTAGGGAAAAAGAGATCGTGCTCTATTCACCCCCTCTAGTCGCCTTTTCGGTCCAACAAGTGGTATCAGAGCCAGTTAGTTCAATCTTGATCTTAACCTGGTCACCGAACTTGGCGATGGATAAGTACTCCTCCAAACCGCATATCTTGATGGACACGACTATGCCTTTTGGAAGAACGCATGCGTGTCTTTCTTGAGAGCGAACCACGAGGTATTTGGGAAGGCTGTTCGAGATCCGCTCATCTTGCACGAGGTTGCTCTGTGGCTTTTGAAGCCCTCTTGGCTAATGACCGTAAGGCAAAGAATTTTTCAGTATGGTGGGCTTGGTAGACAGAATATGATAGGATTTGCAATCTCGAGATCACATGATATTTGGAAGACCCTCAAACCTATCATGAGGTTCTTCCAAATCAAACAAGTGCGTCGGCGAGTCTATAAAAGAGAATATAACAAATTCGAGATTCGTCTGGTGAGAGCATCGATGACATTTTCATCGTTTTAACACGGTGATAAATCGGATGAAGGTCATTGGTATTGAATTTACCATCTGAAAATACCATCCATCTCCCCGGCTGCAATCAACACCGTGGAGTGGGAGATAAAGGCTACCGCCATTCGGAAAATGTCAACTTCTCCGATCGACCTTGGAGCTGCTCTATAGCAAGCTCGGGACTCATGAGATCGAAAAGTGACCATTCTAAGAAGGTCACATGGCTTTGTAGCGACCGCTCAAGAGAGCCTCGATGGGTCATTTGAGTCTTCTTACGAATTTCTCTTGCTTCTTTATCTGCAATTCAAGAAGAGGATCTTGAAAGTATTCTGAGCCCGAGATGGCACTTTTGATTAAGAAGTTCACACGGCCTACAACAATATGAGAAACAAAAGAGAGGCGCACATTACTTGTTATGAGTGTGGAGAGCTTAATCACATCCGGACAAATTGCCCCAAGTCAAAGGTAAGAGCAACTACAAGGATGAAAAGCCAGCTTGGAAGAAGCCTCGTGGACGCAAGTCCAAGTTTGATGATGCCAAGCTCGGGAAGGTCGCTCACGGGTTCTTGCCGCTCTTGGGGATTGATCCTTGAGCGATGTGGACTCGGAGCGAGGAGGACAAGGAGGAGGAGCTCCTCAAGACAAGAAGGAAAGGCCAAGGACTTCATCGGCATGTGCTTCATGGCCGACTCCGACGATATTGATGACAACAATGAGGTATCTCCCTCCTATGATGTTCTCTTTGCTAGATGTGAAACGTCTATGAGTAAATGCTAGGTCGAGATAAAGCCTTAAAATTCATCATGACTAGGAATGAGGAGTTAGAGTCACAAGTAGATAAACTCACATTAGAACTTGTGAATGCTAAGAGTCTTGAATCGATGAATGTTCATCCCGCTATGCTTTACATTCGAACTAGCTAAGCGCAATCTGCTCATGATATTGCTTTGCAACAACTTGAAAATGCTAGGGTGAGCTAATTGAAGTTAAATCTACTCCTTGCAAAAATGCTTAGAGTCTAGCAAGTTGATTGTTTCTCGTGTGATTGAAACTAGCTCTTGCTCGCCCTCGCTTAGAACGTGAGCGTGAAGTACATGATGTTGTAGAAGCGGCTAGAGTTAAATATGCCAAGCTTAAGGACGAGATAATTACGCTACTTGTGCTTCATGTGAAGCTCTTAAGCTTGAAGTTGCTCTTTATAAGAAGAAGGTTAACGCTAAAACTTGTGATTCATGTGTTAACTTTGGAAGAGAAATTGCTTACCTTAAGGACACATTAGAAAGATTCTCTGATGGTAAGAAACAGTTAAACTCTTGACAAGTCAAAAACTCCTTATAAGAAGCAAGGGTTAGGATACAACTTTGCCCAGGACAAATCTAGTGGCATTCAAATCTTGAAAAATGGCTTAGTTGAATTTGATACCCAACTTGCAAAGATCACTTTCAAATCTGCAGGTTTTGCCCAACCATCTATTCAGTCAAAAGGTGCTTCTCCCAGTGGTACCAAGTACCATTGCACCTATTGCAAGAAGGATGGGCATTTGGTTGAGTGCTGTTGTCGTAGGTTGAAAAATGCTAAGAAAAATATTGCTAGAATGTCATCTAATCAACCTAGAGCTTTTGTGAGACATAGTAATTTAAAGAGGAAGAAACCTGGTCTAGGATTTGCTTCACATGCTAATCATTCTCATGCTCCTAGACAGGATAATTCTCATGTTAGAGTCACCATTGCTCATAACAGAATTTCAAATAGAATCAAGGATAGCACTTCTGCTTTGCATACTACTCAGACGCGTGTGTCTCGATCGGGTTCCCAAGTCATGTTTAACTAACTTGATTGAGACACATCGATCTTTTCTCGCCTTGATTTTCGTGGATCGCCGCGGAAGGAAGGACACGTGGTTCGTCGACTCCGGCTGTTCACGCCACATGACCGGAGACTCAAAATGGTTCACCTCCTTCACGCGGTCGATAGGTGATGTCCTCATCACCTTTGGAGACAATACTCAAGGGCGGATTGAAGGAACGGGATCAATCAGGGTGAACGACAATTTCATCCTAAAGGACGTCGCCCTTGTGGACAAGCTCAGGTTTAACTTACTCTTTGTCTCACAGCTTCTTGATGAAAGACAACTTGAACTAAAAACTGCAATTTGTGGATGTTTTAGCTAGTTGCGCAATTAGTGCTCCTTTTGTGACATTGGCCCCACTAAAATTGTTGTGTTAGATCTTGAATCTAGTATTGATCATTACTTGAGCTTCTTGTTCTTTTAAGAATCTAAATCTGCTCTTGTGAAAAATGAAAATCAAATTTAAAGATTGTCTTGTGCTTAAAATGTGCCAAACTACTCTCAGACCGCATGTCATAGACATGAACTTGGAGGTAGTTTGATGATCCAGACGATCTCATGGGGATTTGCTTGTCAAAACTGACATGAACCTCAAGATTTGTTGCCCTGGTAGAAGCTTAGGAAGAGTTTGTGGATGGCTCCTAGTCCAGGATCTTCTTCACTAAGATATACCTTTAATCAACTTCAATATTCATTGCAAATGAAAAACCGTTGAAAAGTGGGCGTTTGAGACAAATTGAGCAAAATGATTCAATTCAGGACCTGTTTGTCTCTTAATGTGGTCATTGTTAGCGTTTTGATCTCACATTGACATTTTGACATGGCCAGTATCATCTTAGGATCCCTGTTGATGAACTTGCTAGATTTGAAGCTTTGCTTAAAATGCTAAAATTCATTGCTTTATATTGAGCCTTCTAGCTTTAGCTTTGTTATATATGTCTTATCATGATTTTGCTAGCGCATTCAGGCTGATATGTTGTTTGTGCAATATTAGAAATGCTAGTTTGTTCTTTTGGGTAATCTCCAAAGCTTCTTGTAATAAAAAATTGACCAATACAAAAATATGAAGCCACTCCATTGCATTTCATGCATGCTCCTTCTTATGCTTTTTCCTCATTCTCGCACTTGTTATCTCCGGGCGAGAGGAAGGCGTGATTCCTGATGACTCCATTGTCAAAGGGAGAAGATATTTGAGATGTGTAAAGGAGAAGATTTAAAGTATTAAAAGGGAGAAATTTGGAGAATTTGAAATTTTCTGAAAATCTAAGGATCATTGTGAGGGGGAGTTTCATATTTGCATTCTTTTGATCGTATTGCCATTTCTGAACTTGAATTGCAATTCTTGAGCCTCACGATGATCAAAGGTCATATCGAACAATTGTTCTTTCATATGGACCTTAAGTGAGATTTTGACTCCTTCTGGAAAATGAAGCTTTCTCGCTTTCTTTTGCCTTATCTCACTTGCCTATAATATTCTGAAGCCAGCTTGGTCATTTTCATTGCTTTCTCTTGCATATGGACCAAGTTGTGCCTTTCTGAAAACATCGAGTTTTACTTTTCAAACACGAAAATTTGCATTTGTTGAAATTGCCAATGTGTTCATCAAGGGGAGATTGTGGATATCATGGGGATATGCTCATGATCTTAGGATGATGTGACAATTGGCAATGGCGTTGTCGATTTCTTTGCTCGACGAGTTTTCGGCAAAGTTTAGTTTCTGTCGAGTCTCGAGCGTCGGCCGGCCATGGTGGCGGTCGACCGGTCTATCTTGGGCTGTTTCTTTGGTGGCGGCTAGCGGTCCGACCGCCCAGAGGCGGCCGGACCGGCGGTGTGGCGATCGACCGGTCACTGAGCCAGTCGAACCGGTCATTAAGTGAAGTTTGGATTTTGGAGTGGGCCAAAATAGAGGTGTAGGCAAAAGAGAAGGTTCTACTACTCTTGGTCCCATAATTTTGGAGCCTCGAGCAAAAGTTCTATTCGTTTGAAATTTCCAGAGAGGTTGCGGATTTGTGTTGAAATTTTGGCTAAGTCCTCGGTGGCGGTCGAGCCGCATACGCTGGCGATCGGCCGACGATGTGATCGATCGCCCAGGGTGGCGATCGACGGTTTTCACTTAACTCGTCGGCCCGTGTGGCGGCGATGGTTGCTTGTTAGGTCAATCTCATGGGTTTCATTGCATATGTGTTGCATGATGCATGTTTTGACTAACGTGGGTCAAGTTGTGAAGAACTTGTTCCCGGTTTCGATTTGCTTGTCTATTGTTGTGCAGGTTGCTTGGTGGTCAACGACGGTCAACGGCGAGGATGATCGGGACTAGGCTTCAGAGCGAGGTTGAGCGATCGGCGATGCGGGTGAAGTCATTGGACTCAAGTATGGTGCAAGATGGACAAAGGTGACCGAACAGGCGATTCGGTGCGGCCGTTGATCAAGCGGCGTGGGGGTCGGTGCAAGTGCCATGGTGGTTTCGGTGGGAGCCGGATGGGAGAGACTTGCCGACATGATGAGAGCCGTTGGATCAACCTACACGTGGCGGAGCAAGCGAGTGCTTCGCACAATCTGGACTCGGTCTTCGGAGAAGGACCGAGAAGGGGTATTTTGGTAATCTTACCAAATACCGTCTTGGTGACCTTTTGCTAACCCGCGGCGCAAGACGGTGCGTGGAGAAGCGGATTAGGTCAAGAGGAGATGAAGACGGCGCTTTAAAATGCGTGCGTGTGTGACCCGTTTGTTTTGGGTCTTAACGGGAGCCCATTATGGAAACTCTTCTAGAAGGTCTAGGCCTCCACTATAAATAGAGGAGGGAGGTGGCTGCACCCCCTCAACCCTTTCATTACTTGTAAACCCTAGTTTTTGCTTGTGTGCTTAGGGAGTTGATAGTTGGAGGTTAGGGTTCTAGAGAGTTGGATTTGATTTCGTGCTCATGTATTGAGTCTTTGTCCTCCATTGATGGAGTGGCTGTAAACCAATACCCTATCAAATCAATCCAAAGAAAGTTTCCTCAAATATGAGTTCATTTGCTTTCTTTCTCTTTATTTGGTGATTTTGAGTCTTTCTTTGATCCGCGAGTTTTTACTTGGTTTCTGGCCGTGATCTAGCTTGCTGTGACATGTGGGAATACATCTAGGATCATCAAGATCATCAATCACCCACGAGCAAGTATTAAGATCATATTTGCTATTTGACTCGGTTTTTGACCCACCATCACTCAATTGAAGAAAGGTCTGAACTTTGGCAAGGATCTTCACGATCGTTGCTTGGAATAGGTTCCTGACATCCTTGAGAAGGTGTGTGTCAAGTTTCACGAAGTTTGGACGCACGTATCAAAAGTTATATCAATTTGCGTTTTGGTTTTTCGGGCTGATTTCACTGTTCATTGGCCTGGAGGTCTGATCGCCATGTATTGAGAGGTCAGACCGATTTCCAAAGGTCAGACCGATTTCTAGTTGGAGGTCAGACCGCCCAACTCATTTAGGTTTTGAGTTTTTATGTTTTTGAAGATTTTGCTTCGGGGTTTTGATTGGATTCAATACAAGTCTTCCGCTGTGCATGATTGATTGATCTTCATAGCTTTCATAGCTATTGGAGTGAGATTCGTATTGAATTCAATTAGGGAGAAAAAGATATCGTGCTCCTATTCACCCTCCCCTCTAGTCGCCTTTTCGGTCCAACAAAGAGACGTTGGGAAGGACCAAAAAGTGACAGGCCACTGCTCCCAACTGCTCTGACCCTGACACACGCACGACCGCGTGAAAATCATGACGACCAGACCTCCAGGAGGTCGTGAGGGAGAAGAACAGGGCTGAGGGGAGGTCCTGGACGTCCCTGATGTGCTCTCGGGGTGGTCCTGGACGTCCCAGATCCGCCCAAGCAGAGAAGGTTTTAACGGCTAGGAGGTCCGAGTGCACGGGGAGGTCCAAGGGAGGTCGTCAACCGCTGGATGGAGATCCAAGGGCCTGGACCACCCCCTAAGCACCGAGAGCGCTCAAGAGATCCCAAGGATCAGTGGGGAGGTCTGGGGCATTGGATGGGGATCCAACGGCCCAAAAGGAACGAGCCCGAGAAGGTCTGGGCGGCTGGCCCAACCGAGCCCGATAGGCTGAGTCGGACTCGAGTCCGAGTCAGGCTCAGACCTAGGGTTCAAAACCTGAGTTCCAACAAGAGCTGATCTTTGGAGAATTATTTGAGGCAGCAACTAACTCCAAAAATTATGAAATTTTTACACGAGCTTGCTAGCTGAGTTATTGACCTTGTGTAAATTTTGTAGAGGTTTTTGTGCTATACATTTTCCTCCAAAAATTCCACAAGGTGCTGGCCCACAGTTTGACCAGAATTTAAATAGGGTTTGACTGACCTCCAAAAATATTCAACAATTTCTAAAAATTGTGAAATTTTTCAGAGGAGTCACACAACAACCCAAGAACTTAGGAAAAATATTTCCCGGAGATGACCACAAGATTTGACAGGAATGTTTTTGAAGACTGAGATGTTGATGAAAAGACTTGTGGTTTTTGTATTTCCATAACTTCTTGTACAATAATTGTTCAGCACAAGTAGGAAATACATGATGTAAGAAAAAGTTTTAATTTCTACTCATTTTCTTACATTTGAAACACAAGCCCAAAATTGGGATGTTACAAGTAAGTTATTACAAAAGATAGCCGACCGGCCAAATAGAACAATATACAAGAATGACAGCGGAAGCAAAAGGTGTCATAAGATGGCTAGAACAAAAGTCGATCGGTTAGCCACACAACCCACAAGGCATCCTACCGGGCCGCCAAGCTAGACGCCTCTAAGGCTACCACAGCACAACTCACAGAAGTGAGGCCCCTCCAGCTCACCCTCTTCCTCTGCAACAAATACATTTAAGCAAGATAACTGAGTACACAACGGTACTCGCAAGACTGACGTGTGGAATAGCAGACCAATTCATAAACTACATGCAAGGTTATTTAGGTGGAGATGTATGTCTCATTTTGCACAAAGCCAACTTCATTTGCAATAATGTAATACGTTTAAGAGCAAGTTTGCAAATCTGTTTTTTTGTCAAAATAACAGCGAAATAAAGATACATACAAGTAACCACCTGGAAGTGACTATCCCAATAGTCACCACAACATAGCACGAATCACGATTCGTACCACAAATCAAGTTTTAATTAAAAGGTTGTAGTCTACCTCTTGAAAAGCTTACCCAAGCGTGTCCATAACCTAGAACGAGGCTATTCGAATAGTTTTAACTCGCAGGTGTACCAATGTACCCACACTTCAGACCGCTTTTAAGCCACAAAGCACACTCCAAGGTATGCAGCCCGCTAAGTCCTACGAGACGCTTTCCAATATTGTGCATTGACTACGAGCCGCTCGTATGGATCGGAATCCATACACTTACATTGCAAGCGAAAGACAACCACCATCACAGGAAGCCTTTCGGACACTACAATGCTCCCAAAGACCATCCCTCCCGCGACTCCTGCGACCAAGCCAATACACGCCAAAGTACTAAGTCAAGAGAGGTCCCATACCCTCTAGTGTGGTTAGCACGCACAAATTGCTCGGATAACAGGTACTCACAAGATGTTCGGTCCTTAATTGACTTGGCCACCATTCTAGTCACACCCAAAAGCACACCAATCATACCATTGTGCCCAAGTCTAAATCATTTTGTTTTTAGTCTTAGTTTTCATAAGTAGACATGGCACAAGGTTGAAATCATAGATCATAATAAGTTTTATGTGATCAAGGTTATCGACAAGTCGATAACCGCCCATTTCTACCGGAAGCTAAGCATGGCTAAGCAATTATTTCGCAACTACTAAGTGACAAGAGCTCATCCACGAGCCTTAATCATAGCAATAACCTAGGCTCACGGTAGTATAGAATAATCATTTGCTAAGGAAATGCATCTACTAGGTCAACTAACGACAATAGTTTAACACAAAGTAGCAATGCATACATAGAATTTGTAATCAACATAAATACTTAAAATACTGGGATTAACATGATCAAACTGCTTGCCTTGCTGGGATTGGTCTGGCTGCAGAGGGGAGTGCTCAGGTTCAATAAATTCTTCGGAACCTAACGCGAAAAGGCGATAAAACCAATAAGAACGAAGAACACCAAAAGGGACTCAACAGCAAAGAACATCCAAATTCTATGAAATTTCTACAGCGGCTAGAGGTTGATTTTAGATAATTTTAGAAACAAGAATCACTTCATTTGGACTTAGCATGAAAAGTTATGGCTAAACTAAGTTCTCTCACTGAAAAATTCTAATTAAATTAATTTCGATTCTCGTTCATGGCAAAAATTTCTAGAATGATCCGGAATCTGAAATTTTTATGGTAGGTAGCTAAGGTCATCCTAAGAACAGCAAAGTTGAGTTCATATCATTTCGGTTACTTTTCAGGAACATGAATAAAGACAAGGCCTAGTTCATATTAAAGCATGTCTACTGACAAATTTTACCAAGTTGAGTTTACTCACTTTGGATTCTGAGAGAAAAGTTATGCATTTTACAAATTTTCAATGAATTTCTAGACAACCATTTTATATTAAACAAGTTCATGCGTTTAAATCATTTTCTGCTACATAATTGATTGCCTAAATTCATTCTCGATTAAAGTTCATTCTATAACAGAGATACAACAATGGAATCATTCAAAAGGAGCTAAAATGACAAAGTTATGCACTTTTGAAATTTGAAACATTAAAAGACTTAGAAAATTTGAGCTCTCGGAGGTCCAAACGAATCGAAGGAAACGGGAGGTCGTGGGTCGTTGATCTTGCATCGCAGGCCACGGACCTCAAGCACAACGCACAAAAGACCTCCTCCCGCACTGGGGAGGTTTGGGCCGTTGAGATTGGATCCAACGGCCACGACCAGTGCATGCACAGTGCACGCAAAGGAGGTCCACGCGCCTAACGGAGGTCGTGATCGTTAGATCGAGATCTGGCGGTCCCGAGCACTAGGGAGGTCCTAAGGCTAAACCTACGGAGGAGGTGCAGGCGGCTAAGATCTCACGGAGGAGGTCTTCAACGGTCTAGATCTCCAGAGGGAGGTCTAGCCCGTTAGTTCTAAATCTAACGGTTGAGACCTGAGGATAAGGTCCTAAAGCTACGGATCTAAAGGAGGAGGTCCTAGGCGGTCCAAGATCTCCGGGGAGGTCTTGATGGTGAGATTTACACGAGGAGGTCTTGGATGGCCAAGATCTACTCGGGAGGTCCTAAGCGACGAGGGTTTTAACGGAGGAGATCCGGGCGACTCAGTTAGGCCTAGGAGGTCTGAGCGGTCCGGATCGGCGCCGAGGAGGCCCCGAGACTAAGGATTTACAAAGGAGATCTAACGCTCAGATCTAGATCCGGGGAGGTCGTGAACGGCTAGGATAGAGCCTAAGAGGTCTTGAGCGGGGTTTTCTTTGTAAAAGACCAGGGGTGGCTTTTTACCAAGAGGACCCCGAGGGTGGTCTAGGGTGGTCTTTGCAAAATTAACAAGGGGGGGTCTTTTTGCAAAGAGGACATCGGTGGAGGTCTAGGGGTGGTCTTTAACAAAGAGGACCTCAAGGAGGTCTTTTGCAAAGAGGACCCCAAAGCGGAGGGTGGTCCTAACGACTGGGATTTAGCCTACGGTGGTCTTCAACGGCCAGGATTTCAGCGAGGAGGTCCAGGCACTTAGAAAATACACGAAAAACCCTCTACGGTACAGATTTACTTGGAGGTGATCTAAAACGGCTGAGATCAAACTAGGGGAGGTCCTGAGGAGGGAGGTCTTTGCGGACGCGCGAAAAGAGGTCCGACGGCTAAGATTAACCACCGAGAGGTCTTTAACGGTCAGATCTACTCTAGGAGGTCGAGCGGGGAGGTCTGGGTGGGGTTTTGCCGTACACAACACGAGGAGGAGGCCCACTCGCAGCGAGAGGCTCCTCAGCGATTCCGACAGCCAATCATTGGCTACAGGGGCTATCCGAATCTTATGCGACAAAAACCCGAGCACCTAAACGAGCTCACCGCCGGCGATGGGGACCTCGCCGGCGAGAACCAAGGACATGGCTGAGTTCTAAATAACGCCCAGAACCTAAAGGACGTGCTCTCGACGGCGGCGACGGCCTTGAACGCTGGCGAGCCGGATAGAGAAGAAGAAGTGCAACACGGTAAGACTACAAAAATCTACACGAGCTCTAGAATGCAGTAATTAGCTAAGAAATGGTCACCTGAGGGCAGAGAGGGAGCCAGGGAGGTCGGAGGAGCCTGGAGAAGGTTGACGAAGTCCGGCGATGAAATGCTTGCCGGCGAGGAAGAAGAAGATGACCTCGACCCCAAAAAGCAGTTCCCAAACTTGTCCACCTCTGCAATGTGAACCAAGCTAAGTTAGAGAAAGCCCTAGGCGATCAAGATGACAACGAAGAAGGCAAGAATGTTGATGGGACCACTGGAGCTCGAGCTTCGGCAGGGAGCTCCAAAGGTGACAATGGTGGTAAGGGGGTGGTGTTCTTGGGTGCTTGAGTTTGAGGACCAGCTCAAACTGAGGGAGCTCAAGCACAACAAAGAATGAAGAAAGAAAAGGAGAAGGGAGGTCTCAGGCTATTCATAGCCTGGAAGCTTGGCAATGGCATGGGCAAAAGTCTACTGTGAACAAAGTCCATGCTCAAGGACCTGCCCGATTTGACAAGGCAGAAAGGATGACTTCTTTTAGGGCAAAGCTCTGCCGCAATAAATGCATGGCAGAAAGAGACGTTGGGAAGGACCAAAAAGTGACAGCACCCTGCTCCCAACTGCTCTGACCCTAACACACGCACGGGCGCGCGAAAATCATGACGACTAGACCTCCAGGAGGTCGTGAGGGAGAAGAACAGGGCTGAGGGGGAGGTCCTGGACGATCCCGATTTGCATGGGGTGGTCCTGGACGTCCCAGATCACCCGAGGTGGGGAGGTCTTAAGCGGATGAGGAGGTCACGGGAGGTCGACCGCCGGATTGAAATCAAGGCCCAACACCCGCGCGCACGAGATCGAGCCCGAGGAGGTCTGGTCGGCTGGTCCGACCGAGTCCAAAGGCTGGGTCTGACTCGAGTCCGAGTCAGACTCAAACCTGAGTTTGAGTTTTAAAAAAATAACCTGAGGTTTGGGAATTCAATTGAGGTAGCAGACTAACTCCAAAAATTATGAAATTTTTACAGGAGCTTGCCACAAGGTGCTGACCTTGTATAAATTTTGCAGAGGTTTTTGTGCTATACTTTTTCCTCCAAAATTCCACAAGGTCTTGGCCCAGTTTGACTGAATTTGAGTAGGTTTGACTGACCTCCAAAAGTATTCAAACAATTTCTAAAAATTGTGAAATTTTTCAGAGGGGTCACATACCATCCCAAGAACTCAGGAAAAATATTTCCAGGAGATGATCAAAAGGTTTGACAAGATTGTTTTTGAAAGCTCAAGATTTGGGTCAAAAGACTTGTGACTTTGTATTTCCATAACTTCTTGTACAATAATTGTTCAGTACAAACAGGAATACAAGATGTAATAAAAAGTTTTAATTTCTACTCATTTTCTTACATTTGAAACACAAGCCCAAAATTGGGATGTTACACCAACCAACTCACTTATCTGAAGAACTCAACTAGAAACAAAGGAGTCATAATGCAACCAACTCAAAACCATCTTCCTTTCAGAAGAGCCCAATCCAAAATCAATGGATTTATCATGAAAACTTTTCCACTTTTCAATTAGGGAGTTTGCGAATAACACCACGTAAGCCAAAGGAGAAATCACTTGGATGCACAATTCAATCATTCATTTTTTTCTTGAACCAGAAAGAATCACACATGCAAACATAACGCCAACTCAAATTGCAAATGACCTCTGTCATAAACATACAGCTCAAACAAGAATCAAGAGAACATTTCACTACCCGAGAAAACATTCTTTACTCAATCCTTTCTTTTAAGAATTTAACTTTCCTTAAACTATGGGATTCCAAATCGTTGTATCACACGCTAACTCATTACTCTTAAGTTGACAACCTCAAGCTATGCTCAAACCGCAAACATCATCCATACCCTTGTAGAGAGACTCTACTGACTCTACAATAACATATTCTAGCTAACTCCCTTATCGACAGACTTACATTGTTAAATAATTTCCAATGCTCCTCAACAAAGATTTCACCCACAATCGCATCGCTCCAATCCGTAAGGAATAATCAACTTCAAATTCACATCACACACTCTCATTTTCTTCATCAAAAGAGTTCTATTAATGATCGTCATACTATTCGAAATCCATTGTTATTCTTCTAGTTCTATACATAATCATTGAGCAACAAAGGATCTAGCATAGAACACCAAACCCAATTTCCACCTCCAAGACTCCTATAAGTGTATTTCGGTGTAACTGTTACGAAAAATCCTCAGATCCGATGACTGAAATTCCCACAATCCAAACATACTCAGTCATTACTTCAACATGTAAACATATTCTCGACCAAATTATCTTTATACAGATTCTAACTCCTAGAGGGTTACTCGCTAACGCCAAAACATTCCTGACAATAGCTCAACAATCCCTGCTATCTAATTAATTTCCATAACAGTTAGATTACTTTGATAGTTCCCACTCTATTAAGCTACACCGCCATAGATCACCTACACAACCTCGCAAAATTACCCAATCGCGATACTCTAACACATTGATCAAGTTTCTCATACTTTCGATAATCCCAACATTCCAGCATGAATGAAGGTTCTTGGATTATAATTCGCTATGGGTTCCACTAGTTTTAACACTAATCAGTTTTATTTCAACGGCAATCATTCTGTTTAAATCAAATTCTCTCCAAGAATTATAGGTCAAAACCAATTCACTTTCTGCTGTTCTTCAAATAGCTTCGTACCCAAAATTCTCACCGCTATCGTTTACTTGACCACCACCAATCAATTGCCACATTACACTTTAAAAGACCTTACAAACCAAGTCGGTTAATCCTTTCTCAATAGGAAAAAAACAAACATATACAAGTTTTTAACACACAAGGAAATGTTACTCTTCGCAGTGAGCACGAAACCAAGAGAAATAGTCAAATAGCTTTTATCTCAGAAAACAAAAGACGAGACCATAATTGTGGGCACATGTCCCACAAGAAGGGAGTTTCAAACCTCAATAAATCATAATAAAACATTGCTATTGAAACTTAAGAAACGCTTAAGCGGCAATGATAGAAAAGTTACAGATTACAATTCTTAACTCCAACCTCAAATACTTACGGTACACTTTTTCCTTTAACAAAGAAAATATTTTCTTTGATTACAACTTCACTTTGCCAACTCAAACAAAAGAGCCTTTAAGATCAAATCACATGAATCATTCTAAAACCAAATAGAACTTTCCAACATGTCGCTTTGCTGTAACAGCCCAATTTTCAAATTTCAGTAGAAATTGAAGTTTATGTATTTTTGTGGAATTTTTTGGAATTTTTAAAGGCTTTTTACAATTATTTTAAAGTCAAAACAAATTTATTTGCAAAATTAAGAGCCAACATTAAGTTGGAAATAATTTTATTAATTTTAAAATAAATAAGGAAATTTATGTGAATTTTTCCATAATTTTTGGAATTATGTTGCTATTTGCTAAAGCTTATTTGAATTACCAGAATTAAAACAAATAGAAAATCAAAATCTGGTTTTGGGCTGAAACCCAAAACTCCAGCCTAGAACCCTTTTTCGCGCATGGTCCGCTCGGCCCATCCAACGCACGCGCCCGCACACACACACGCCCCCAACCCGTGACAGTCGTTGGATCAAAATCCAACAACTCACACCGCCCCACATCTCTCATCACCGCGCTGCCAATCGGCCCCGCCGCCATTGTCGCACACGGGCGAGCTCACCAACCACTCCTCCAACCACCCCGACTTCCCGCGTCGTCGCGCATGACCCACGCCCGTCTCCGTCACGCCCCCACTCCTTCCCCCTCTTTCTCCGCACGTGCACCACGATTCCCGGCAACCACCACCGCACGCCACCACCTCCTCCACGCCACTCCACAGCCTCCCGGCGCCTATAAAAGGAAGCCCCGCGTGCGCATTTGTAATACCTCGTTTTCATTTAGAAAGTTTTCGGTTCGAAATCGAGTATAAAATTCGCAGTTTCGACGTTTCGTTGATTCTTCTGGTTTTGGGCCTGGGCCTTTGGCTAACAAGCCCAAAAGGAGGCCTTGTGGGCCAAGGGGGGCCGACTTGGAGCCCAAGGGGGGGGGGCAGCCGTGGGGCCCAAGCCCACCAAGGGGCCGGCCATAGGGGCCTTTAGGGGGGCGGCTGAAAACCCTAGCCTCCACCCTTCCACCTCCCCCCTTTTTGCAGCCGCCACTCACACCTCCCCCTCCACCTTGTGCGCCACCTCCTGCAGTGGTGCCGCCCCTCCTCCACCCCATTGGTGCCGTCCCAAGGTCCCGGAGTCGCGCCCCCATCTGCTGGAGTTTCCCCTCGGTGTTGATCCCCTCGTTGCCGGACTCCCGCGGCAGATTGGTGGAGTTTCACAAGGGTTCAGATCAAGACGGCTGGGGATCATCTCCACGGTTCGATCTTCGTGCTCCTGGGCGCTCCAAGGGTAATCTTTCTCGGTTGTTGTTGGTGGTTTGGATCAATGTCGGTCTACTGTAGATATCAATTTGTCCAGTATGTTGCGCGGTCTGTTTCGTGATTTTAGAGGCCAAATTTGAGATGTTCATCTCCTGGAGATATGTAGGTCTTGTTCTTAGCTTTTGGGGGCCGCCAAGAACACTAAAATCCGACGTACGAATCAAAAGTTATGATCGTTTTAGTTTCCGCTGTCCAGATTTATGACGAGAATTACCTTTTAAGTTGTCTTTTAAAATATGTGTATGTTAATGGACGAATCAGGGTTTCCTCTCAACTAGGTTATTGTAGATAATTTCATAAAATTTTCATATTATTAAAGAACGCTCAATTCGGAGTTGTAGATTAAAAGTTATGGACGTTTTAATATTGCTGTCTTAGCTGTTCAGACAGATTCTGCTCTGCTGTTTCAATTACCTGTTAGTATAATAATTTGGCCGAATTGGGTTATCTTGTCAACTAGAATGTTGTAGGTATGATCGTTAAGTTTATGTAGGATCTGGACTCACCTCGTTTCGAGTCCCGGGTCAGTAGCTATGGTCATTATCGTGCGGCTGCCCAGATGCGATTCCGTGGTGCTGCCTGTTGTTCAGATTTGGGTGTATGGCTATTATTTGGGTGATCAAGAGGGTTGAGTAGAATATTAATTCATGTCGCATACTCGCGTACCATGCGGTTCTTATTTCGTTTATTGAATTGTTTAGGCAGCGAGGCTACGGGTTTGGGAGCACCATCGTTGCCTGCTAACGCGTCGCAACGCGGAAGGCAAGTACTTTGTTGATCTTAAGTGCTGTGATTGTGAATGTTTACATGAATATGATGTGACATCTTGTGTTATGATAAACTGTCGATGTTCTTTCAGATATGTTGAATCTATGCTAGGAGTTAATGCTTTTCATTGTTCATATTCATATCATGCATCTATAATTCATGTTTTAACCACGAGAGTGGATTGTAAGTCCCACCATTCCAATGTGGGCAGATTTGGACATTGTCATGTCCCGTCCACGGGAGTGGATAGAAAGACCCATCAATTCCAGTATGGGCACGTAAGACCCATCAATTCCAATATGGGCAGATTTGGACACCTATATGAAACGTTCTTCATACGGGACTTGGATCCCCGCACTTTTGTTAAGGTGCGGGCTTAAGTGAACACCGATGGGTGTGTCACTAGCTATACCGGTATAAGCATGTGTGCAGTCCATCCTTGATTACATTCATTCATTTCATGCATTCCTAAGTTTTAATTCGATGTATGTTCACATCCTTTAATGATGATGTCTTGTTCGTATATGTGTTATGTCCTTTTCATTGTACTTGCTGAGTCATGGACTCATTCTTGCGTTGTTTGTTTATTTTAGGTAACCCCTGATGTTGGCTCAATTGGGAGGGAGTAGACACGCACTACTCATTCACATCATCCTATTCAAGTTCAAGATTAAATTTAGTTCTATCTTACATTCGTTATTGATGAACTGTAATAATTAATTCTAAATGGTGAAGGAAGGATACCTTCTCCACAATAAGGTTGATTTATTACTACATGTGAACCTTCATTATTGATGATCTGTAATAAATAACTTAGATGGTGAAGGAAGGATACCTTCACCATGTCCTGTTTGTTTTAATATTGCCATTAGTTGATACACTTATTTCATATTCTTCCTCATTGTGTAGAATGTTAGGATAAATAGGCGGCATCTTGGCTTCTGAATAGCTAGGGTGTTACAATTGGTATCAGAGCGGGCTTTAGGTCCGTGGATGATAGTTATAAATTAAATTGACATACTATGCACAGTAGGTGGGGTTGGGTCATTCTTTGTTTCTACAAGTTTCCGCTGTTATGTTTCATTTCATGAGCAGTTGTGATATTGATTCTGTGTTTTCATTGAATTGTTGAGCTAAATGTTTAGTTTATTTGCTGTGGTGCTCTTAGATGGCGAGAGGAGCGGGTCGTGGCCGTGGCCGTCCACCGAGCCGTGGTCGCAGTCGTGGACATGGTCCGGCTGTCTCTTCACCTCCGATTGAGGAAGCTGCTGGTACTGCCGCTGAGGAGGTTGCCTCAGCTGCTCAACCGGCCGTTGAAGCTCAGGCCACGTCAGCTGTGATCATTCAAAATCTTGAGAGGGAGGTTCAGCGTCTTCGTCAGCAGTTGCGGGCCGCCACTCCCGCGGCACCTGCTCCTATGGCCGAGCCGGTCGTTGCAGCAGCTCCAACCGAGGCCAGGATGAGCCTCCGTGAGTGGATGTCGCTCCGTTTGGACACTTTCGATGGAGTGGGTACTCCGGTTCAGGCTGCCGATTGGTTACGTTATATGGAACGACAGTTTGGGGCGTTGGAGATGACTTCAGAGCAGAAGGCACGGTTTGTAGCTTTTAAACTCAAAGGCCAAGCTGATATCTGGTGGGAAGGGGTTCTTTCACCAGACCCAGTTCGAGTGGACCATCACATGGGAAGTTTTTGTGGAGCAGTTCAGGACCAAGTATTATTCAGATTCATTCCTTGAGAGGATAGAGCAATCGCTACTGACACTTGTCCAAGGGAAGATGTCAGTGTCAGAGTATGAGACTGAATTCAATAATTTGGTGCGCTTTGTTCCCACTGTGGCTAATGGCGGCACGAGAAGGCCAAGAGGTTCCGTCAGGCCACAATCGAGTATTGTGGGCGCCGGGATATTGAAAAGTGATTAATTAAAATTATATTTGAGCACAATTCTTAATCAAGGAACAGTCTTGCTCCTTCATTAAGGATCATGCTAGAAGTATAAGTTTAATAAATAATGAATCCAATACTCGAGTTTCCTGATATATGTCTCACAATGGTTCCTGTGATCAGCGACCATTGCACATATATCCTTCAACAACATTGCATCATACACATACAAGTCATACATTTACATAATCAAACATAAGTTTACAAAATTCCGGTTTAGTACTACAATATCCACTGACTTGATCATTGCAAGAGACTAACAGCGGAAGCAAAATAAAACGGCAAAATCCACTAATGGCCCCATCCACCCGCAGGCGATTGCGTGGAGGAAAGAAGTAGTTTTACTCGTTAGCGTAAGCCTGATCGGCGCTAACGGGCACTTCATACAAAAAACCGTCCTCACCTGCAACAATAGGTTATAGCACCTTGAGTACGGAAGGTACTCAGCAAGACTTACACAAGCTAATAAAACAAAGTGTTTATTAGAACCTATGCAAAGGAGTAGAATTTATGCATGCATAAGGTTGCAACAGGAAGGTATAATGGTTAAATTTTGCATAAAGCAGTACTTCTTAACCTACAATAACTAGGATTTGATAAAGCAATTTAATAAATCAAAGTTGGACTAAAAAAGATAGTAAATGAAGTAATTGTAAATAATGCGATGTGCATGAATCCTCTCATGTTGAAACAAAAAACCCAAATAGTATTTGAAAACAAAACTTATACAGTGACATCAACTCAAGTTATCGTCCATGACCGTGGACACGGCTATTCGAACAGTTTGATACCCCGCAGGTGTACATCTTTACCCACACAACTTAGTCACCGTTGCCTTCTGACGCCCGAATGATGACATACTTCCTTTGGTATGCCGGCCAGGAAACTAAGATTTGGTATTTTTCAACAAGCTAACACTATTGAGTTGGATACCCATGTATGAACCGATCTCGCTTAAACAACGCCGATAGCATCTGCCTAACCGGGCACACATGTTGCGTCAGAATGCCGATCCAACCATAAGAAGTAATGCGATGGGTTCGCTACCCATAGTAGATTGCAATCGGCATCTTTAAGGTGCGTACATGCGACGAGCACATATACGCCCTCACCCTTCTAAGAACATCCGATATTGACATACAAGCTCACATGGCATAAAACGCATCTATAGACCAATGCATCTATGCCATACAAGATCAATACACATATCCTTACTCCCTGTTTCCAACCCAATAGTCTTAACCTTTACTTAACCAAACAAGCGCCATACACCGCATGTGGAAGTACGTGGGGACTTGAATTGAATAGTCGAGTTCAGTCCTTAATTGGTCCGCATAAGTCCACCACAATTCCCAATCTCGCACAAAAGCACCATCACTAGCATCCTCTTGTCCGATCAATTTAAATTTAAAATGCAATTGATTTAAAGAAACTGGACAAAGAATTGAAGTAACTGAAATTTATTTGTTGCTCCTGCTTGACAAGTTAATCTTGTCAAACACTAAATCTTATCTAGACCGCATGTCTAAGCAAATTCAAAATATGTATTATAGTAAACAGTACTACTCTAGGTTGAGTGTATGGTCATAATTAAGGTAATCCACAATGTTACTCAGTCATAACTAACTAATATAGTCCATATTTGTATTTCGGAAAAATAGCATGCAACGAGATGTCACCGTATTTAAAAAGCTATTGTAGAAAATTTGGGATCAACATGGTGCAAAGAGGATGCTTGCCTTGATAACAATACACTTCATTGCAGTGCTCAGTTGCTCGAAATAGATTCAAATGCTTGGAAGAACCAGATTCTAAAGAGACAATAAAATCCAATAAATACCAAAATCGACAACAAGTACAGAATGAAAGAAGCATGTATGATCAATATGGAAATGCATGTTTAACAGCATGCTTAAGTTATATATATCCCAGTAAAGATAATAACCCATATTATCACCTACTACTTTCAAAAGATAGAAATTAGGGTTTAGTTCAAAGTTACAGTTTTCAGATTTTGAAAAGAATTGAAAACAGGACAGGAGCAGTTTTCGGGTTAGTTATGAATAGACTAAGTAAAAGATGTTAAATTGAAACTTAGTCTGATTTTTAGAGTAGATAATACCCTAGGCAAACCCTAATCTAACCCTAATCGGTTAGATTACAGAAACTAAAGAAAAACCCTTGTTGTCGGTTAGGCCGACAACAGAGGACAGAGGCAGACTTCTGCTACCAAGTTAAACAGATGACAACAAGAGTTAAAAGAATAGCTTATTATGCTACTAGGGTTCAGTTGAAATCTACACAGGATGATAAGTTGACAGTAGAAACCCTAGTTCTTGAAAACGATATGAAAGACCAAAAAGTTATAGACACAACTTTTCAGTTTAAAGAAAGTGAGAGAAGTATATGTACAAGTGAATGGTACATATGAGCTTTTGGGGTCCTTAAGGTGCTCAAGATGACAAAAACTAAGGTTTTAGCTTACCAGGATAAGAAAGACACCGAAGGTTCTGAAAATCGAGTTGGATCAACAGAGAAATAAACTCTGGCTTAACCTACAAAAGATGTTAAATCTTCATTACAAGGTGGAACCAGTGCTTGAGATGGATAAGCAAGTTGGAGGAGCAAGAAACTCCATTGGTCGAAAATGGAAGGTGAAAAGCTCCAGTGGTCAACAATGGCAGCAGCTCAAAAGCTAGGGTTATATATAGAGGTTGAGCTACAGGGCAAAGGAGAAGGGTTTAGAGTTGATGAGGTGTCCATTTAGGGCTAAATATCCAAAAATTAGTTGCATAATCTTTGGATAATTCCTCTCCTCTGCTTACGAAAATGGCGCGCATGCATGCAGGTAAGGAAGAAGATAAGAACTCTCGACATGCGGGTCCCATTGGCCGCAATGTCGGCGGCGCCTCCTAAATCATGAAAGAACAACAACCGTCCGATTAGAAATGGGCGGCTACGATGCCCCCAGGGTTTTAAAAGAGTTCAACCGATACAATTAATATGGGCCGTCCGATCTTAAACGAACGGTGGAGATTTAAAAGAGCTCTACGGGATTTCGGGGTCCATATTCAAAGAGGGGCGTTGGATTGAAATCCAACGGTCAATTAAAAGGGATACACATCACTCTTTAGAGGAGATGACGCGGCACCATCAGATGGACTTCCTACGGTCAGGATCAACGGAGAAAACGGATGGTCCGAATGCATACACGATATGGGTCCTACGATTAACATCCGACGGCCCAAAGAAAAACAGGCCCTGAAGGGCACGCGGTAAAAAGGGGTGCCGTAGGATTTGAATCCGATGGTTAAAGGAAAGCACGCCTTTAATTTCAAAAATGAAAAGGGCGGCGCGGTTGGATTGGGGATGGACGGTGGGGATCGAGA
The DNA here is from genome assembly GCA_036346255.1 of Ampelocalamus luodianensis. Lineage (NCBI taxonomy): Eukaryota > Viridiplantae > Streptophyta > Magnoliopsida > Poales > Poaceae > Ampelocalamus > Ampelocalamus luodianensis. The sequence continues at coordinate 18,937 of JAYEVH010000254.1, read as the reverse complement.
GGGGATCCGGAGTCGTCCGAATGCATACACCTCCTTTGACCGTCTGATTTAGATCCAACGGTGGGGATTAGGGCGCATACGTGGACAGCTCACGCCGCATCGCAACCATGCCCGTTTGATAGGAGATCAACGGCTCACAGCACGCGAAGAGTTCGGGCTCACGCCGAGCGGATCGAGCCGACCAAGATGAACTGTTGGACCCAAACTCATGGGTTCGAGTCACTCTGATGCTAGGGTTTGGGTTTAGACCGGATTAGTTGACCAAGCCCTATTCAAATACTCAAGAGTTTGACTGGGCTTTTAAAAATAGTAAATAGATTTGTAAAGTCATGAAACTTTTCCAAGAAGCTACTCGGATGATATATTTCCCAAATAAATTTCAAAAACCACTGTTTCACTTTGTAAAATACCTTAGCCCGAATAGATTTATTTAAAGACAAATATTTCTCCTCAAATCAAAATAATTTCTAAAAATTCAACAAAATTTATTTCTGGGCAAGATAATTGATTTAGGTTGTAATAAAAATACTTCCCGGCCACAATACAAGCATTACTTGTATTTTCTTTGAAACTTTGAATAGGTTTTGGATTTTGGCTAGAAAAGGAAAGTTTTAATTTGTAATAACAAATCAAAATTGCTAAATATGAATAAGAATGCTATGAATGTATTCCATTCTCGCTCATAAAATAGATTATTATCAAGCTTTCTTAAATGCGGGTCATTATAAACCTACCCCTTAAGAAAATCTCGTCCCGAGATTTCGAAAAGACTAAGATGGGACAAAGTGAAATTGAAATGATTTTAATGGAAATTCGACACCGTTGTCTTGATTTCCTTCAAAGATAGTAAAGAAAGACTTTATATAATAACATAGTGTCATTATTACATCTTCTTTTACAATGCATTGTTCAACCTTGCCTTTCTTGATTCAAAGGCAAGCTCTAAACAACAAAGAGATGGGGGTGCTCAATCCGCATCGATCTTTGCGCTCCCAAGTGGCTTCATCCTCGTAATGATTAGCCCATCAATTTTCAAGAACTTGACAAGACGATTTCTCGGTCATGCGTTCCATTTCGTCAAGGATACGTCTCGGGTCGTTCTTGATAGGAAAGGTCGTTGAGATCAAGATGCTCATAAGCGCTTGCCTCAATAGGAACACGAAGGCATTTCTTCAATTGAGACACATGAAAAGTATCATGCATCGCCGAGAGGGATTCTGTAGTTCCAATTGATAAGCCACGGCCTGCTTTGCAATAATTCGAAAGGGTCCGATATAACGAGGTGCTAGCTTTCCTTTCACTCAAAACGATGAGTGCCCTTCATTGGCGACACTTTAAGATAGATATGATCATCTACCTCAAAGTTTAATTCACGACGACGATGGTCGCGATAGCTCTTACGACGAGACTCATGCAACTTTCAAACGATCTCGAATCGATTTAACTTGCTCTTCTGCTTCTACCACCAAGTCTGGACCATAAAAGGACCTTTCACGAGACTCGGACCAATTCAATGGAGTCCTACAAGCTCTTCCATACAAGGCTTCAAAAGGTGACATTTGAATACTTGCTTGGTAGCTATTATTGTAGGAAAATTTCACATATGGCAAAGATTTCTCCCAGTTTTTGCCATAGGATAGCACATAAGCTCGAAGGAGATCTTCCATTACTTGATTCACCCTCTCGCTTTGACCACTAGTTTGAGGATGATATGCAAGATCTGAAAGAAAGTTCACCCCATAGCTTGATGAAGGCAATTCCAAAAATGGGAAGTGAACTGGGGGCCACGGTCAGAAACAATGACCTTGGGAACACCATGAAGACAAACAATTTTAGCAATATAGAGTTCTGCTAACTGTTTGCCAAAGAAGATGGTTTTAACAGGAATAAAATGGGCCACTTTCGTTAAACGGTCAATGATTACCCAAATGGCATCAGACCCATTCGGAGTCTTTGGAAGACCGGTAACGAAATCCATACCGATCTCTTCCCACTTCCATTGTGGAATATGTAAAGGTTGAAGGGTACCGGCTGGCTTCAGATGTTCAGCTTTAACTCTCTGGCAAATATCACATTCAGCAACATACTGAGCAATCTGCCTCTTCATCCAACTCCACCAAAATGTCTTCTTTAAATCCTAATACATCTTGGTACTACCAGGATGTAAAGAAAACTTGGAATTATGAGCCTCTCTAAGAATTAGACCCTTCAGTTGAGGATCTGCAGGCACCACCAAACAATTGCGATATCGAATTATACCACGATCATCTTCAGAAAACTCATTGGCTTTGCCTGCCTTCCAATTTTCCTTGATCTCAACTACCTCGGCATCAGTTTTCTGGGCCTCCTGAATCTGAGTTTCTAACGTGGGCTCCACTTCTAATCACTACTACACACAGCCTCATCACGCACGATGCGGGGACGGTCATCACGCGATTCGCCCAACCGTACGTGTTTTTGTACGTCACATGATAAACGGTGGTTACCACGACGGTTAAAAATCCGTGCGCGATAAGTCACAACACGACGGTTCTAATTATATAACCGTCAGTGCTATCTAATATCACGACGGCTCTATTAAAGAACCGTCATGCTATCTAATTATCACGAGGCGGTTCTATTTACAAACCGCTCGTGATATGCACATATCCTGCAGCGGTTCTAATTATTTAACCGTCGTGATATGCACATATCCCGACGGTTCGTAAATAGAACCGCTCGTGATAAAAGGATATCCCGCATTTTCTATTTACGTAACCGTATGAGATATGTGTATATCACGCGATTATTAAATAGAGCGTGTCGATATGCATATTCACGCACGCTTTGATTGTTAAACCGTCGTGATAGTTACTTCAACTAACTATTTTTTAAAATTTTCGCTAGCCTCGGAATTGCTAGCCATGCCCTCTCAAAATAAGCGGCGAAAAATAGATACATCACAGATAAATCAATCGTTGACAACCCAAAGTGATCATTGTCAATTACAAACCAACATATATCAAATATTGTCGCTAGTGTACCATTGAATTACAACTATTCAAAGTGAATTACAACTATATCAAATATATATTAATTGTTTCGAGGTCGTTCAGTAGTGAAACTCTCCGTTGGCCGCAATGATATCCGTCATGATGAAGGTGCAGAGCCTCCCTCGAACATCCGAGATCTCTTTCTGAACGAGTGAATCTAAATCTATATTCAAAACCTACAAACAAGAGTAAAGTGTTACACATATATATTTAAATTTATAATTAGCAATTATTGCGAGATTGACCAACCTCGGGATCCGGCAACCTAGCACTCATGAGAATCTGCATATGATGGCAACCAAGCACTCATGATTTTGCTGGCGGCACTGAAAAAATAGAATTACATATATAGGTATAGTCAGTTCGAGACGCATTATTACGAAGTATGATATAGGATTATTGTGTTGTAGCACGCATCGAAATCGCGCCCCGTGATTAAGTGTGGCGTTAGTTCCTTGTATAGCCCTCCTCGGCAATATAGGAGATGAACGATCTACATGTTTCCAAAAAGTTAACCTCGGCCATTTCAAACGAAGGAAGACTACAATAGAGTTATGTATGGAGGAAATGAGCACACCTGTCGAGTACTTCTTGCACAAGGGTGAAGTCGTGGCCTTTTTCATTAGGGAATCAAGGTATAGTACTGATTCCTCTTTGTATAATGACTAAAAGGATCTAGTGGTGCCTACTCATGTATGTCGCTATAGTCATTAAACCTAAGTTCATATCATGATAAAGTACAAATGAAATTTGTATAGCAAGTAGTGAAGCACTTACTTAGTTGTAGGCACCATTATGTAGTCCCAGTAGTTTTGAGCAAGCAATCCCGCCGTTATGTATTCCTCGACGAGGATGCGTGCGCAAGATGGTTTTCTCAGAGACCACGTGTGGTCGAGGAAACCCACCGTTCTTTCAATCGCCGAGCAGTTTAATCATGTATCTATACATAAGCAATGAGTTGTTATATTACGTGAATGTACGTGAATGTAGAACTTGATTGTACACACTTACAGTGTCCAGCATCGTAGAAGTGAGGCATCGAGGGCTTTGAGGTTGAATAGGTCGAATAAGTCGTCGAAGCCCACGATGAAGGGGGCCGGCTCGTGGAGGAAATAGTCCTCCGTGTATCTGACGGTGATTCCATCAGCGCACCCTTTCTCTTTGGTCTTCTGCAAGTACCAATATGCAAACTCGACAACCTAATCCAATGAGGGCTATCACCGTGCTCGCCGCCACCGCACTTCGAAAGAGTATTTCTTAGGGTTAGGAGGCGGAAGCGCCTTAATGTTCTTCGATTTCGATTTGTCCTGAACGACTTGCCCGCTACGCGTCTTCCTCCGGTCAGACGACTCGGGAACTGATACGGCGGCACGCTTTTTTTGTTCGTTCGGTGTCTTCTCCACGGGAACCGATGAGGCGGGCTTCTGAAGCGAAGGTTGAGGTGCAGTCATGGAGGGTCCTGTTGGAGAGACATGGTCGTGTCGAGATGGTTGGGGTAGAGTCATCAAAAGTTGAGGCGGCACTGCAGGGTCCAAGATGATGTCCTTCAAAAGTTGAATTGGAGAGGCATGGTGTGAGACCCCGGGGTATTTAACTTGTAATACTTAGTTTAGCATCACAAATAAAATATCTCGTGCCTCGGGAAAATATGTACATCCCAGAAATGCTGTACATACACCCTTTTACAAAATTATGCATCAATTCCATTCAATCGCATAGAACCGAAGCTCAACAATAAAAGACATACATACTAGAGATTTATTACAACAAGGGCCAACCGGCCAAATAACAACTAAATAACAATTAAACAGCGGAAGCAGAAGTGCCATAAGATGGCGATAAATAAAAGCCAATTAGTGTGCCTTTTTACCCACAAGGCAACCAACCGGGCCGCCAAGCTAGTCGTCAAACCCGTAGCACATCTCACAAAAGGGAAGCCCTTGGGGCTCACCTTCTTTCTCTGCAACAAAACAATTAAGCATAGCAACTGAGTACAAAAATTGTTTTTGTACTCGCAAGACTGACGTGTAAGGGTAACAGAACTATAATTAGCTACATGCAAGCTTTATTTAAGTGGAGTGGGCTCTGGACTTATTTTAAGCATAAAGCAAGTTTTCATTTGCAATAATGTAATAGATTGAAGGCAATTTGACAAACTGTTTGCAATAGTTGAAATAATCATGATACAATAATAATAACAACAATAAAGACAACTGGAAGTGACTAACCCAATAGTCACCACAACAATAGCATGAACTACCCGCTCATGCCAACCCATCAAGTTTTAATTAAAGGTTGTAGTCTAGTTCTTGCACGACCTTACCAAGCATGTCCATAACCTAGGGCGAGGCTATTCGAATATATTTAATACCTGCAGGGGTGTACCAATGTACCCACACTTGGATCGCCTTTTGCCACCGGATGAAGCACACTACCTTTGGTATGCCAAGCACGCTAAGTCCTACGAGACATTTCCAATGGATTGCACTAATCAAGAGCCGCACGTATGGGGTTAACCTTTAGTGATCTGGCTGACGAAATATGGATCACAAGGACCCATACGTGGAGCAGAGACACTGCCTCGGCGGGTGCTCCTCCCCACAAACACGCCCATGTTGCATATTCCCATATGCAACCCACCACGCGACTCATTAATTAACACCCCCCAAAGTACTTAGTCAAGAGAGGTCCCATTTCCCTCTAGTGTGGTTAGCACGCAAATGCGCTTGGCTTAGTGACACAAGTTACTCGGTCCTTACATGACATGGGTGACATCCTTCAAACCCGGGGGAGCCTAATGAACCACACCCCGCACGCTCGAACCTGCACCCACCGAGAAACAACCAAGTTTCGCCCACGTCCAAACCATTTTATTTTTAGTTTTTGGTTTGCACAAATAAACAAAACACCAGGTATGAATCATAAGTAATAGCAAGTTTTGTGTGATCAAGGTTACCGACATAAGTCAATAACCGCCCAATTCTACGGTATCTAAGCATTGCTAAGCATCACATCGCAAACATAAATAAAAGGCCCTAAATCATTCACCGGCTCTAATTCACCAAAGAGAATAATATTCCTAAGGTAGTGGCAGGGGTGAACAATTTCAGGCAACAATGCAATGGGATTAACTACCTCTAATCGATAAAATTAACTTTGACACAAAAGCATGCATACATACAAGTTAAACAAAATATTAGACTTGAAAATAATGGGAATGGACTGGATATGATCAAACTGCTTGCCTTTGCTTTGCTAGAGATATTCGACTTGCTGCAGAGGATCACTCTCGATATCAACGTCATCTAACGATAAAAACTGCCAAAGCGAAAAAACAGCGAATAAACACCAGAATGCCAAAAGTATCCAAAAATAATAAAAACACAGAAGATAGATTATGAATTTAGGAAAAAAAATTAGTTTATTTAAATTAGTTAGGATTTCTTATTACTGATCTTTCCAAAATCACATTTTCCATGATAATCATACAGTCAAAATCAATCCTCTTATATATTCTATTCTATCGGCAGACTTTGATGGTGATTGTGTGCACAACAATTATCCGCAGTTGGGCTCTAGTTACCTACTAACCTATTCTAGCCTAACCATTAAATGAATTAATGACAACACCACCTACACAGTTAAAAGCCTATCTGACCAAACTGAGAAGCCTCATGAAAATATTTAGACAACTTACAACAGCACAACTATATGAATTAAAGTGCTACTACAAACATAGTTCCACTTTCAGATTATCTATTTCCATTGCATGACTTAGATGAGAAACACAAAAATTGCTATCATAAGATGATCTTTGGCATGCGGGTTACAAAGACAATCCAAAATTTCTTTCTAAACATCTTTTCTTTTAGGACTAACACTTCAACAAACATAGATAATTGCTCTAAGCTGAATTCAGAACTTCGCATTCTTATGGATTTTCATATTTAGAAGTTGTTGTTAGATAATGGCTAACTAGTTGCCTAAAGACTAAACGAAGTGAAAACATCTCTATCTATTGTTTTAACCATGCAAAAAGCTTATGGACAAAAAGAGCATTTTCAGGTGACTACTCAAGGAACCTACAGCAACAAGTTTTCTGAACTACAAAGTTTTAACTAAACTTCATCAATCTTCCAGTTTGCTATCTTACTGAAATGGCCTAGTTGGCATTCAATGATTGATAGCAAAAGACATGAGGTTTTGCATGTGTGCCAAAGACAAACCAAATTTTGTACAAATCTCTTTTAAGCAAACCACTATCATCAAGATTACCACCAAGCACAACCCAACAAAGACTCCACTACTACACCAATCATCTATTAGCTAAGTAACTTATTATCACACTGAAAAGCTAACTATCCTCTGTAACCTTCGCTAGGTATAAGATCATCCATTCATACTAATTTGCATCATCCACAATAAACATACCGGTCAATCATCATGCCAAATGAATCTTGCTAATCACACAAACACTCACCTAGACATACATACACAGAGACATCTCCGCATATATCGAGGGGAAACAGGGAAAACCGGCGGCGTGCTATGCCGGCAGCTAGGAGGCAATGGGATGCCTAACGAGTTGCGAGAGGAGGCGGTGTCGACGCTGGTCGGGCCGCGCGATCCGTGGTAGGAGGCGATGGAGACGAAGTCGAGCGGCGCTTAGGGACGGCCGAGGCGAGCTCCACCTATAGAGACACCAAGTCATTCTTGGAGGCAATAAGGCAAATGATACGGGGGAGGCCCGATCTTCTCAGTGAGAAACCGTGGATAGTTGATGCGAAGTAGACGATGTCGCTAGCTGAACACTCGCGCCAATGCACGAACCCTCAACTCTTCGGAATACGCCCACAACACACCGGGTAGTTGTTCGTCGCGAGACCACGAACGACGAACGCCAAGTCCCCGATTCCCAGTGGAACGACGGCTTGACCTTGAATTGCAGAACGAACAATTGGATCGCCTAGTCCTCTCTCAAAGTCCTCGCATGAACTCTGGGGTCGAAAGAACAAGCAATAGCTATGTTTCAATCTTATGAATAAACTGGTCTCATGGATACAAGGGAGGGGCAAGGGTATTTAAGGTGCCCTCCACGACTCACGCACGGCCTAGGGCCGCCACACATGCCGAATCAAACTCTAACTCGCTAAGACCTAAAAACACACAAAAGGAAAACCTAACTTAAGTCCGTCACATTGTTTCGGCCATAGCGGCGCGACCGTAAGTCTTCTGAAGCTGGGTCCAAAACCATTGTGTGGGCCTTGAATAAGCTTTCAAACAAGTCCAAGAACACCCCAATCGGACTCGTATGCAAAAGTTATGGTTTTTATTACAGCCCTGTTGGGCTGTCCCGAACCGAATCCGAATTGAATTCTGAGTTGATTCCGAGATGAATTTCGGTTGCACTTGTGAAAGATCCGAATTGGGCTTGAATTCTTGGGCTTTTCTCCTTGGTTGACCCACGTGAGCTTCTCCTCCATTGCTTTGACTCCGCCTCCTCTTGGTTCCAAAGGCTTCACAATGTTCAAACTCGAGAATGCACAAACATTTGCATGAGGTAATACCAATTCTCATCAATGACAATAGAAGATTCATTAAGAAACAAAAGCACTGTTGATTTAGAAGTTTAGCTCTTGCTCGTCGGTGGACCAATATGCACTACGTACTTGAATTATTTAGTAGCGCCACGTATGGCGTCCACCTCGGTATGTGTATGACCGCCAATACGGAAAGATGTATAAGTGTTAGGGATGCCCTCATCAGCAAACACGTAGAGGGCAACAGAAGAAACCGAAGATGGCTCGGCATGTGACGTGGAGGAGGGCGCAGCCGGCGATCGTAGCGGTGAGCGGTCGCCGCACGAGGAAGATTGGGAGGCGGCGGTGGAGCACCGGGTCACGGAGGGAGAAGCCGGGCGGAGCGGACGGAGCCGGACCGTTTCGGCGCACGGGCTCCAGCGCGGGAGGAGCCGGTGCTCAGATGCGATAGCGGCCGGGCGGAGCGGGCCGGGGTGGCAGCGATGGAAGGGGCGGCGCGATCCGGCGACGAGCTCAGGCGCGGTGGCGCAAGCGAGGAGGCGGCGCTTGCGATGCCGGCGGCAGGGAGGAGCCGGTGGCGGCGGGTTGGCGCGGTGGACGGGCGCGCGAGGAGAGCGGTCGGGGCGACGGCGGTGGTGCACGGCGCGGAGCGGCGCGCTGTGGCGTGGGAGCGCGGCGCCGAGGAGGAGGCACCAGGGAGGGAGAACGCACGGCGGAGGCGAGGAGGGCGTGGAGGAGGCCACACGAGGCGGCGGATCGGGGAGAGATGCGGCGAGGGTGGGAGGTGGCAGCGAGGAGCGCGTGGAGCCGGGAGGCGATGAGCGCCGAGGAGCAAATGAGGAGGAGAGCCTGTGGGAGTTGGGAGGTGGCGGCAGCGAAGAGGAGCTGGGAGGCGGGCTACGAGGTGAAGGGCTCTCGGTGGGAAAATGAGTGGCGTGGGGAGGCATGCTCGGTAATGGAGGTGGCGGGTGGAGATGGGGAAAGCCGAGGTGCACTGCGGTTGGCCAAAGGTGGCGGGTGGAGAAAGAAGTTGGCGTGGGAAGACATAAACAATGGAGAAAGAAAATAGGAAATGGCAGTGAGAGAAATTAGCAGTAAAATAAATAGCAGTGTATTTCTCTCCTTGCATGCGAGAAACGATTGCAGAAATGGAACGCCCTCGAGACGGTGATCGCAATGGCATAACATGCGTCGCATGATTTTTGGTTTATGATTGTGATTGCGAGGAGAGAAGTTGAGGAAAGAATGAACACGTAGGTGTTTTATCTGCTACTTATCCTCTCCTCTTGCGAAATCGCTCAAACTGCCATGCATGCGAAAACGGGTTGCAGAAATGGGTTGGTCGTGCGATGACGATCGCGGTGGTACGACATGCATGACTTGGTTTTGAGTTTTTAGCTGAGATTTGAAGGAGAGAAGCGAAGGGAGTTAGCAGGAACGAAAAAGAAGGGATACGCAGGCGTTTTACCTGCGGTCGGTCAAACCAGAAAAGAAAGACGATGATAAGAATGCATGCATAATGACATGATTTTTGTGATGCATGTGAAAACATAAAGTCAAAATAATTAAATTTTTAATTGCAATTTTTCTAGCAATTTGATTTAATATTGATTATTATTACTTGATGAGAGAAGAATGGCAAAACATGCTTTAATTAATTCCTCTATTTATATTTAGAATAATTATACTGAGTTTAGATTTTAAATTATCACTTTCATTTCCATTGGTTTTATTTATCTATTACGTTGGTGTTTTAAATTCAAACTCAAAGTTGAACATGCAAATTAAACAGGGAACCAATTAAGCTCCAAAAATTCCAAAAAATCCAACAAGCATGTCAGAGAATATATAATCCAACTAAAATATTCCCACACTTGAAACCTATTTGCTGCAACAAAAAGTTTTAAAGAGTCCAAAATTTCACAAATGCACATTAGATGCTTACCTAATCCAGCTTAAGGTTTTTGGGTTGTTACACATGGTCGTGTGGAGATGGTTGGGGTGGAGTCATCAAAGGTTGAGGCGGCACTGCAGGGTCCAGGGCGATGTCCTTCTTTGGCCACTGAATAAAACTGTACAGAGCATCCCCTAGTGTTATGATTTCGTCGTTGGGCGAATCTCGGTGGACGGCCCTAAAATTATCATGTACCATGTCCACCTGGACCCTGGCGTAACCCTGCGCCACCTGGGCACCGTGCTGCACTATCCCTTCATTGCATGGATACACCACTCCCCGCCCAGCCTCAATAGACATCCCAACCATCCTCACTTGGAGTGTGCAGTGCGTCGGCTCCTACAAAACGATACGCAATTAGCTAAGGCGTCCTATAGGTCTATCTTTGGAGCATTCCAGAGATGTACATTACCTTGATGTCGTCGATAGGTAACTGACATCATCATGTTCACAATTTTGCGTGACGCGACGCTACTCCGATGTTGAGGAGGGTCGCCTACCAAAACAACGGGGCGACTGCGATCGTTGTTGAGGAGTAGTAGTTGATTCACTTGGTCCTGCAATCTTGCTATCTTTTCTTCAAATTTTGCAGTAAGCACCCGTTCTCTTCCTTCAAATTTTGAAGTAAGCACATGTTCCAATAAACGTAATCAATTTCGCATCTACTCTTAACCAAACCTCAAGAAACAGTGGGTGTTACCCTCGTAGAACCCCAGGAAGACGCTGAGCACAACCCCACGAAGTGGATCTCCTTCTTCGTGGATCTCCTTCTTCTCTTCTCCTTTTCTTCTCCCTTCTCTTCTTTCCCTTCTTCTTCCTCCTTGACCGGCTACAATGAAGCTTCCTTTTTCTTTGGCCGACAGAAAGGGGTGGAGGGAGGAGAGGAGGTGCAAGGGGGTGGAGGAGGGGTGAGGGAGGTGGCGGCCAAAGGGTGGAGGGGAGGAGAGGGAGAAGGCGGCTAGGGTTTGGGGAGGGTGGCGCCTCTCCCTTGCTTGGCCGGCCACCCATTATGGGCCAAGGCCCAGGCCCGAGTTGCCATACAAACGCGAAAACCCCTCTTATTTTCTGATTTGGTGATTTGTTTGAAAGAAACACTCTCCGATTCAATTTATTCTCTCCGACAATTAAATCTCTCCCGCGATTCGCTTATCTCACTTTCGGGATATTACAATCTAGTAGCGTTATGTTGCAAAGTTATAATGGTTCTTGATGATGCAAGTGCTTCGATCTTGAATACTTATTTGTTCTTATCATTAAGATTCAAAATTCTCTTCTTGTGAGGCTTATGCTTTCAATCTGTGGACTTCACTTATGTTCTTTGAGTTCATTGCTTAATTTGTTTCTTCATTGGTCCCGTGTTCGGTCAAGAGTGGTAGATGAGTTTTCTAGTTGGTGAAAGTCGTTTCCATTTGTCTCCTCTTTTGAGAAAGAATCAACCCATTCTTTACATGTGGGTCTTTCAAGTGTTTTCTAATGGTTGCGTGAAACCGATGTTAATACCCATAGTAATTTGATCGCCTTGATGATATCGTTCGATTGAGAATATTTCAAGTTTAGCTTTCGTGATATTTCCTTTGAGCTCTTGAATCATCGGTAGTTGAAATTATTTTAAATAAATTGAGGTATTGAATTGTCTTGTTGCTTCTTAAGAGATTCATGTGATTTAATCTTAAAGGATTTTTGGTTTGAGTTGGCAACGTGAAGCGGCAATTAAAGAAAAATTATGTTGGTTCCCTTAAGAGGAGAATAATCTGCTTGTTTTTCATGAAATCCTATAATTGGAAATGTTTCGAGTTTGGTGTCTGAGATTATTTGGATCTCATGTTTTGTGTGTAGTTGAATTGTTCCAACAAATATGACGTATTGAGGAATTTCATTGGTTCTTAATTAGTCCGTGGTTTGGACTAAAGACCTTATCTTGTTCGTTGTGGCAAGCGATGTTAGTCAAAGAATTAATTTCATGTTAAAGGAAAGAGTGCAGAGGGAATATTTGAGAATTTGAGTCAAGTTTTGTAACTGGTAGTTATTTGAATTGTTCATAAACTTTTGCTCTTTTCACTCAAGAGTTGTCAAGTTTCAATCGCAAAGTCATTTCTCTTAGTGGTGGTTATTTGCTATTCCCTTTCGAGGATGCGTGCCCTCCGCCGTGAACTCAACTTTCGCTTTTCGCATCTTCGTTACTAGATTACTTCTTTTGGTTTCGTGCACTGTGAGCGACAACATTTTCTGCGTGGTGAAATTTGCCCTTATTCGCCTCTTTCTTTTGAGAAAGGATCAACGCTTTGTGTTGTAAAGTTTTACAAAGTGTGAGTTGTCAATTGTTTGGTGGTGGTTAACGATTGTAGGTGAGATTTTGCTACCAAGCTATGGGAGGGTAATAGAAGATGAGTTGGTTTTGACCGAACTCTTGGAGGAAAGTTGATTCAGATGGAATGTCCGCTCAAGTAAAATCAGATAGTGTTCAACTAAGTAGAACCTATGGTATAGTGTAGTTCCGAACTTTGGTGCATGTTGAAATGTTGGGGATTATCAAATGTATGGAAACCGTAATCAATTTTATAGAGTAACACTATTGGAAAGTATCGCGATGTTGGGTGAGTGATTCCTGATGATGTCAATGAGTGAGTATGTCGGAATTGTGTATGATCGCACTAAACACGGGACCAATAAAGAAACCAATTAAGCAATGAACTCAAAGAATATAAGTGAAGTCCACAGTTGAAAGCATAAGCCTCACAAGAAGAGAATATCGAATCTTAATGAGATAAGAACAAATAAGTATTCAAGATCAAGCACTTGCATCATCAAGAACCATTATAACTTTGCAACATAACGCTACTCGATAAACTTCATTTACCACATAAAAACCTGAACCCTCAAAAGATCATGAACACAAAACTTGAAATTTGATCATTTAAGAAATACTACCATGGGTGATGAAATTACTACGAGAATTAACCTTATTCTCACATTTTGACGATTTAACAACGTCGACAACATTCACTAGTTCCAAGAATCATCAAACTTTATTACTCCATCCTAAAACTTCCCAAAGGGAACACAAACCACAAGGTTGAAACAAATTTATTATAACAAGATTATGCTAAGCAATAACAATATCACAACACACGCTATCAAAGACTACTTACGAAATTCATCTACTCAATCATTGGTGTTGCTCAACACCTTCTTCAAAGACTCATTAACAATTGATGATTGTACTAATCATGTGTGTGCATACGGTACTAATTCCATTTGCAATCACATAACCATATATAAACATAGATTCACATTTCACCTTTGTTCAGAAATCATTTCAAAACATGATTAAAGATCCACTAACATAATTTCCTATAATCAAGGTTTCATGAATCGATACACCAACACCCATCTGGTACTTTATATAAGTTTCAACAATTTTAGCATACCAGGAAATAGATAAATCTAGCTCTCATGTAAGATCTATAGGTTACGAATGGATATGGATGATTTTTATTTAACATACACCATGTATCAAATACAAGGACATTTCAAATTAATAAATTTCACTTTCATGGATAGTAGTTAAGAATAATTGATTTGCACCATGCTAATAACCCAACTTGGTAACTCATATCGTAACAATTTATTCGTTTATTTATAACTTCTCATTTTTAAGCATGGCAAGACATCACAAAAGGATTCTAACACCTTACTACAGCAAAAGAGAGACTTCAAACCTCAACGCTCGAAGTAATCCAAAAGAAACGCATAAAGCCAAACCTTTCCCATGCAAACGAACTTACAGCGGAAAACTCTCACTAACCAAGCTATCAAACGAGTAAATGAGTCATTCTTTTACAATGAGAAAGAAGGAGCAACCATGAAAACATCAATCTTGCCAATTGACAACGACCACAAGTGGTAAAATCAACTCAACAGTTGAAAAGCAATAATTGTTTCAGAGAACCGAGAGGGATATATTGAAAACCATAAACTATCATGAACCACTAACCCAGGAGAACTTCATCAACCACCACAGGACAAGAATTGCCAAATTCAGAAATCAAGGAAGAGAACATCTTTCTAAAGCAACTCACGCTTAACACCTGAAACTATGGTACTCGGGGTAACTACTCCTCTAACCATGTACTGCGAACAGTGGTGTAACCTGGTGAATCCCAGAGTAACGACCACGACCTCCACTCCTTATCATCCGTTAACAACACGCTTCACCAAAATACTCCATTATGAATATACAGGATCATCTCATGACAAACATAGTATTAGTTCATAGATATTGAATATCATAGCAGATCATATATTACCAACAAGGATGATAGTACAGAAGCAATTCAACAATTGCTCAACAAAATGAAACATAATAACAGATAATGTGGAAGCAATGTAATTTTCCAACCCCACCTACTGTGCACAGTGTGTCAATTTAATAACTTAATTACCACGGACCTAAAACCCGCTCTGATACCAACTGTAACACCCCGGCTATTCGGAAGCCAAGATGCCACCTAATTACTAATGTAATACCCCGTTTTCATTTAGAAAGAATTTTGTTCGAATTCGAATTTTAAAAGAGAAATTTCGGCATTTTGTCTGCTCTTCCAGCTTCGGGCACGGGCCTTTGGCGATAGGCCCAAGAGGGGCCCTTGTGGGCCAAGGAAGCAGCCAGAAGCCCTAGGGGCAAACCGTGGGCCCATAGGCCCATTAGTGTGGCCGCCAAGGGGCACAAACCCTAGCACCCCCACTTCTCCCACTTCCCCACCTCCTCCCATAGGCAGCCGCACCCCCATTCTCTCTTTCCTCCCATGGCCGCCACCTTCTCTCCCCATGCTGCCACCCCATCTTCCCTAGGTGCTGCCTCGCGGTGGTGCTTCCCGTGTCGCCATTGGAGCTCCCAGCTGCCAACGCGATGAGAAGAGGGGGCAGCAGGTTTCGGCCAAAGGAGGAAGGATAGGGTGATCATCTTCTTCGCGGATCGCTCGTCGTCATCCCGCTGGTCTCCAAGGGTAACGATTGCCGATCCACATCGTTTGTTTAGCGGTAGATGTGATTCGATCGTTTTATTAGAACAGTTTGCTGCGAACTGAAAGTTAGATCTGTCCAGTAGGTTTCGGGTCTGTTTCGTGTGCTTAGAGGCAGAATTAGGATTCTGGTCTCCTATAGATATTTAGAGGATGCTCTTAGCTTTGGTGGCGCCAAGATCACCTCATTCCGACTTTCGAGTCAATAGTTATGATAGATTTAATATCTGCTGTCCAGAATTCTGACGAGAATTACCTTTTGAGTTGTCTTTTAAAATAGGTGTATGTTAATGGGCGAATCAGGGTTTCATCCCAACTAGGTTATTGTAGAGAATTCCATAAAAATTTCAGATTGATAAAGAACACTCAATTCGGAGTTGTAGTTTAAAAGTTACGGACGTTTTAGTACTGCTGTTTTTTATGTTCAGACAGTTTCTGTTCTGCAGATTCATTCAACGGTTAGTATTCTAATTTGGCCGAATTAGGTTATCTCGTCAACTAGAATGTTGTAGATGTGTTCATTAAGTTTTTGTAGGACCTGGACTCACCTCGTTTCGAGTCCCGGGTCAGTAGCTATGGTCTTTTTGGTGCTGCTGTCCAGATGCGACTCCTTGCTGTTTATTTATTTTGAGTTGGGTTTGTGGCTAATCCTTGGGTGTTCAAGGGGGTATTGTAGAATATTAAGTCATGATGGGCTCTATGTTGTTCTTATTTCGGTTATTATATTGTTTAGGCCGCGAGGCTACGGGTTTGGGAGCGCCATCGTTGCCTGCTAACGCGTCGCAACGCGGAAGGCAAGTACTTTGTTGATTTTAAGTCTTTGTGATTGTGAATGTTTACATGAATATGATGTGACAACTTGTGATACCCGAAATGCTAAATTGGTTATGTTCTTTCAATATGTGGAGTATATGTTGAGAGATGATATTAGCATTGTTCATGTTCATATCATGCATTCTTTTATTCATGCTATGTCCACGGAGTGGATTGTAAGTCCCACCATTCCAATGTAAGGTGTTTGGACATTGTCATGTCCCGCCCACGGAGTGGATTGAAAGACCCATCAATTCCAAAGATGGGCACGTAAGACCCATCAATTCCAAGATATGGCAGCTTTGGACACCTATATGAAACGTTCTTCATATAGGACTTGGATCCCCGCACTTTTGTTAAGGTGCGGGCTTAAATGAACACCGACGGTGTGTCACTCGCTATACCGTATAAGCATGTGTACAGTCCATCCTTGATTGCATTCATTCATTTCAAGTATTTCTTAAGTACTCAATCGATTCAATGTTCGCATTCTTAAATGGTGATATCCTGCTTGTATATATGTTCTGCCTCTTTCATCGTACTTGCCGAGTCGTGGACTCACTCTTGCGTTGTTTGTTTATTTTAGGTAACCCTTGATGTTGGCTCACTTGGGAGGGAGTAGACACGCACTACATGTTCACAACATCAAATTCATGTTCAAGACTAAATTTTAGTTCCATATTTCATTCGTTAATGATGAACCGTAATAATTAAACTATAATTGGAGAAGGAAGGATACCTTCTCCACGATGATGTTGATTTATTATCTTGAATGCAAACCTTCTTTATTGATTATCAAGATTAAATAACTTAGAAGGTGAAGGAAGGATACCTTCACCATGCCTGCTTATGTTAATGCTCGTCATTTGGTTGATTTAATTATTTCATATTCTTCCGCAATGTGTAGATTGTTAGAGTAATTAGGTGGCATCTTGGCTTCCGAATAGCCGGTGTTACGAATGCCGATGAAGGGCGGCGCGCCGGTCTTACGGCCGGGAGGTGAACAGGCGAACCCTAGAGGAGCCAAGAGAGCGCGAGAGCCTAAGGGGCGGGAGACGAAGTGACGAGTAAAGAGCAAAACCCTAGGGTGCGCCTTTTTATAAAAATGATATCACAGACGGCTCTATTGAAGCACCGTCTGTGATATGTCCTCATCACAGACAGTTCTTTTTACCAACCGTCTGTGAAGTATCACAAACGGTTGGTAATAAGAACCGCCTGTGATGAGGACATATCACGACGAAGTTCCAGACGTTCCAAAGGGAACGTGTCAGATAAGTTCAACACGACGCTCCTTTGGAACCGTGTGTGATGAGGTGTCTGCTATTGCATGTTTTGTAATAGTGAATGCAGCAAGAAAACCTTCTCTCACCATTTCAAGACTTAGGCGCCGAAAATCAGCACACAAGTCCTTGGTCGCAGTAGAGAGGACATGCGATTGCACTGTGACTTTCGCTTAAAGCGTCCGCCACAACATTGGCTTTGCGTGGTGATAATGAATACCCATATCATAGTCCTTGATCAATTCAAGCCATCTTCTCGCCTCATATTCAAATCACCTTGAGTGAATATGTACTTGTGCTCTTATGATCGGTATAGATCTCACAACGACACGAGAAGGTAATGTTGCCAAATCTTTAACGCATGGACTACGGCACAATTCCAAATCATGAGTAGGATAATTAACTTCATGGGGTCGCATCGCCGAGATGCATACGCCACAACTTGACCTTCTTGCATAAGTACGCAACCAAGCCCATGGCGAGATGCATCACAATAAATATCGAAGCTCTTATGAACATCCCAAGGGTGAGAACTAGAGCTTTGGTCAAGAGAGTTCTCAAAAGCCAAAACTCTCCTCACACTTAGTCGACCCTCTTCAATTTCTTCTCCTTCTTCAAAAGTCGAGTTAGAGGTCTTGCAATTTTGGAGAAATTTTCAATGAACCTACGGTAATAACCCGCAAGTCCAAGAAAACTTGAATATCGGAACATTCTTGGTGTTTCCAATCCAAAGACGTCTTGTACCTTGCTTGGATCGACAATGATACCCCTTCGGATAACACATGCCCCAAAAATGCAACTTGCTTGAGCCGAAGCACACTTGCTAAACTTAGCATATAACCGTGCTTACGAAGTGTTTCAAAGACAAGTCTCAAATGTTGTTCATGGTCTTTGTTGGACTTGGAATAAATAAGAATGTCGCCAATAAACACGACAACGAACTTATCCAAGAAATCCATGAACACCGAATTCATAAGATTCATAAAATAAGTGGAGCATTGGTCGGACTAAAGGACATGACAAGATACTCGATAAACCGTAACAAGTAGAAAAAGTGTTTTAGGATGTCTCAGCTCTAACCTTGATTTGATGATAACCGATCGCAAATCAATTTTTGAAAAGACTCGGCCCCAACTAATCGATAAAAAGATCATCAATTCGGAGGCAGAGGATACTTATTTTGATAGTGACCTCATTCAACTGACGGTAATCCACACACATCCGCAAAGTGTTGTCTTTCTTTTGACAAAAATAGCGGGCATCCCAAGGTGAGGAACTCGATCGAATAAACCCT